>QGSO01000923.1:0-33155 GCA_011037825.1 Carya cathayensis | reverse complement strand
ACTATCTCTTCTCTTTTCACTCTTTCTTTTCCTTTCACTCTCTCTTTTTCTTCAGTCTCTTTATTCTTTTCACTCTCTTTATTCTTTTCACTTTCTTTTTCTTTTTCACTCTCTATTTTCTTTTCACTTCTGTTTTTTCTTCACTCTCTCCCTCTCTTGAGGTTTTGGCCTCACTATTTTTTTCTTCCTCAATTTCATTTCCACTCTTTCTTTTCGCCCAACCTCAGTTTCACTCTCTCTTTTTTTAGCAATCTCAGTTTCTCTCTTTCTTTGTTGAACAACCTCAGTTTCACTCTTTCTTTTCTGATCAATCTCACTTTCTCTCATTCCATTTTGATCAACCTCACTTTTCAACTTCAGTTCAAACACATGATACTTACCTGGAAGATCCACTAGATATGAAGTATCATTAATTTTATCAAGAATTTGGAAATGTCCATCCAAGCTATTTCTGTCATCAACAGGTAAATGCATTAAATCAAAATGTATAAGTGGATTAAAACCAAAAGCACCTTCAAAAGATGAATGAGAAATAGTAGTATGCATGGTCTTCTTATATGCAAACTCTAATAATGATAAATGATACTCTCGCAGACATTCATGCAACAATTCAATGAAAGGAAAATGATACTCCCACATACGTTCATGAAACACATCTAAAGCCTTCCTTACACCAAAATGACCACTCCAATTATATGCAACCTCAATGAATGGCAAACCATACTCCCAAAAGTATTCCTGCAATATGCCTAAATTCTTCTTTACACCAAAATGACAACTCAGATTATATGCAACCTCAATGAATGCCAAATAATATTCCCACAAGCGTTCATACAACACGTCAATGAATGGCAAATGATACTGCCACAAACGTTCATGCAACACGTCAATAAATGCCAAATGATACGCCCAAAGGTGTTCATGTAACACATAAAAAATCTTCAGCACACCTAGATTACCCAACAAACTACTTCCATATCTATCACACACAAGCAACTCACACATAAAACTAGCAGGCACACAAAGTTTATTCTCTCCAAACAAATACCAATCTAGTCTATAGCACTTACCAAACGATGTTTTCTCACGTACTCCATACACACTAGCAAAGTCATCATCATTAGCATGCAATTTTTTGTCATATTCAAATCTCAATAATTTTGCATTTAAAATAACGATACGATCATACCTTCTTGCTAATGCACAAGCCACAAAAGTTTCCTTACCATGTGTGTACTTGATTACATGAGGAAAAACCTCAATACATTCCTCCCACTTGGCATGCATTCTAGTCAACTTACCTTGTCCTTTCAAGTGTATCAAGGACTCATGTTCTTCAAAGAAAGGTCAGGTAGGGATTATCGCATCGGGCACAAAATCAATGTATTGCTCCATCTCTCTAATAGGTGGCAATCCACTAAACACACCACTAGGAATCATGACCTTTTATATCCCTGCAACAAAGAAACAACAATACTAGGCAAAGGTACGTCAAGTTCGTTAGTATGAAAACTTGCCTTAGCGAAAGAACTCACTTTTCTTTTTGTTTTCCTCTCATTTTCTGCTCTATCTCTTCTCTTTTCACTCTTTCTTTTCCTTTCACTCTCTCTTCTTTCTTCAGTCTCTTTATTCTTTTCACTCTCTTTATTCTTTTCACTTTCTTTTTCCTTTTCACTCTCTATTTTCTTTTTACTCTCTGTTTTTTCTTCACTCTCTCCCTCTCTTGAGGTTTTGGCCTCACTATTTTTTTCTTCCTCAATTTCATTTCCACTCTTTCTTTTACGCCCAACCTCAGTTTTACTTTCTCTTTTTTTAGCAATCTCAGTTTCTCTTTTTCTTTGTTGATCAACCTCAGTTTCACTCTTTCTTTTCTGATCAATCTCACTTTCTCTCATTCCATTTTGATCAACCTCACTTTTCAACTTCAATTGGTCCTCATGGACCTGTGTTGGAGTTAAAGGAGCAAGTTAGATTATTTTTCCATCATTTACAAAGCTATATATGTTCTTGACCCCATCATGGATCACCCTTCTATCATACTGCCACGGCCTCCCCAACAAAATATGACCACAATGCATAGGCACTACATCACAAAGGACCTCATCCTTGTACTTCCTAATTGAAAAAGAAACCAACACTTGCTTATTTACCCTGACCTCCCCACAATCATTCAACCACTGCAACTTGTATGGTCTCGGGTGTTTCAAGGTAGGTAAATTCAGTTTCTCAACTAAAGTAGTGCTAGCCACATTAATACAACTTCCTCCATCAATGATCATACTACATACCTTGTTGTTGATGTGGCATCTAGTATGAAAAATGTTATTTCTTTGCTGCTCTATATCATCCATCTTAAATTCTATATTGGGAGCACGCCTAATAACAAGAGACTCGCCATACCCTTCATTCTTATTGTACCCATTCTTAATACTAGGCTCACGTCTCCTCCTATCTCTCCCACTTTGCAAATCTCTAATCAATGCATCTTGTTGTTCCATCTTATCCCTCACTTTCCCCAACTTCAAATTTATTAACCTTTTAAACTTTTGTTGCATGGACTGCAACAAAAAGAATGAATTGTCTGCCACCCCTATTGATGTTAAGTCCCTATTATGAGACATAGTACATGCTGCACAAAAATGAATGTTAGTGAAAAAAGACCTCACACGCTCCCTTACACGTGTTTACACTCGAATAATGGCACTCCACTCGTGTATCACACTTTTAATCGGCTTTTTCCCGATAATGATCTCACACTCTCTTGCCTTTTACCTCAAGAGTTTTCTCACTCAAGCTCTTTAAGAACTAATTGAACTCAATCAAGACAATACAACCTTATTTTATCCCAACTAGTAATTAGGTCCAAGAAACAAGAACAAGAGAAAACACAGAAGGAATAAAATGACCCGAGACTCAAGGAATTTATACGCTGGAAAGAGTAATTACGAAACAAGGCTCAATCAATGACAAAGCACTCAATTTCATATGGCAAAGAATTTCATACCCAAAATCCTTCTCTCCTTTTTTTTTTTTTTTTGGATTTTCTTTTTCGAATTTTTTTTTCTTTTCTCACTGATTCAATGACAAACAACAATATTCAATTGTAATAATCAAACAATTGAATTTAACCACATAAAAATTGGCAAGGAAATAGAAGAGAATAAAAAAAATAGCACTCCAAGCAATTGACAAACTTAGAGATGCAAGAAACCCTAGAAATTCCAAACTCTATAGATGGTGCAAATTTTGGCAGCCCTCAAACAAACAATTTAGCCACCCAATGTTGATGAACATGAAACTAAACAGATAGAATAATCTGGCAGCCCTAGGAAACGAATTTCTGCACCTTTTTTTTTTTTTTTGCAACCTTAGAACAATGAAGCCCTAGAAATAAAGATGCAATAAATAAAAGATAGAAATACACCTGATTGGAAACCTTGCTCTGATACCAAATGATGTGAACCCCAATCGATTTGCTTTGAGACCCAACAACAATATTGGAAAACAACCCCAAGAAAGCCAAACTCAGATTTATGGATGGAGAATTTATACCCGATGAGAACCCGTTCCAAGAACCTAGATTATATCAAAATCTAGACCCATTGAAGAATCCGTCTCAAGCCCATCTTGAGTATTGGGCCCTTCCTAGCTTCTTCCCAAGTGGATTGCACAAATCCTTGCATTGCTTCCTTGATTTTCTTGGCTCTTGATCTTGTAATTGGCCCATCTGGAACTTGCAAAGGATCTTTAAGGATAACTCCACCTTGGTTCCCATCAATTTGCCATTTATTGATGTGTGGCATGAACGTTTGTGGCAGTACCATTTTCCATTCATTAACTGGTTGTATGAACATTTGTGGAAATATTAGTTGCCACTCATTGAGATTGCATATAATCAGAATTATCATTTTGGGGAGAGGAAGACTTTAGTTGTGATTAATGAACGTTTATGGGAGTATTATTTGCCTTCCATTGACTTGTTGCATAAACATTTGTGGGAATATCGTTGGCCCTTGTTAGAGTTTACATGTAATAGGACCATGCATACAACTATTTTTTATTCTCATCTTGAAATTGCATATGGTTTTAATCCACTTATTCCTTTTGATTTAATGCTCTTATCTGTTGATGACAGAAGTAGCTTGGATGGACATTTCCAAGTTCTTGATAAAAGTAATGATACTTCATATCTAGTGGATCTTCCAGGTAAGTATCATGTGCTTGCAATTTTCAATGTTACTAATCTATTTCCCTTTGATCCAGGTGGAGATTTGAGGTCGAATCCTTTTGAGGAGAGAGCGAATGACGGGCCCCAAGGTGGACCAAGTCTTAAGGATCAATTACAAGATTAAAAGCCACGAAAATCAAGGGAGCAATGCAAGAATTGGTGCAATCCAATTGGGATGAAACCAGCAAAAGCCCAACACTCATGATGGACTTGAAGGCCATAGACTTATTTATTTCATTAAAATGACTTATTTTATTAGTCATAAGAATTAATCTAGAATAATTGGGTTTTAGAGATGTCCAGCCCACGACGTCTTATTTTTATTGAATTAGGGTTTTTGGAAAGGCCTTGTATCTTGGCCAAGGGCTTTTTTGGAAAGTTATTATTTTACAAACTAGGGTTTTAGGAGTTATTGTAGCGTGACACTGTTCATACTACAGTACCCACGGGACAATTCCTCTAGGGTTTTGGGAATTGTTTATAAAAAAAAAGGACATGATTGAAATTGATGAATTTTATTCATTGTGAGTTGAGTTTATCTCCTCTTGTTCTTGATTGAACGTTTGAACTTATCAAAGGTAAATCACAACCTTTGTGGTGTTCCTCCTTGTAATCCGGGTTCTTCAACGGGTCTAGATTTTAATATAATCTAGGTTCTTGAAACGAGTTCTCAATGGGTCTAGATTCTCCATCCATAGACTTGAGTTTGGCTTTCTTGGGTTGTTTTTTCCAATATTGTTCTTGGGTCTCAAAGCGAGTTGATTGGGGTTCACATCACTTTACCACACCATCCAGGTATGTTTTTATTTATTTATTTTGTTTTGTTTAGTTTTATTTTTATTTTCTCTTTTCTTTTTTTTCTTTCTTTTCCTTTTTGTTTGCTATTGTTTTCTTTGTTTTTGTTTGTAGGTTAGTTTTATTCTATCAGTTCTGATGGGCCCCAAGGAGGACCAAGTCTTAAGGATCAATTACTTAAGAGCCATGAAGATCAAGGGAGCAATGCAAGAATTGGTGCAATCCAATTGGGATGAAGCTAGCAAGAGCCCAACACTCATGATGGGCTTGAAAGAAGGAGAACCAGTTTTGATCCACTTGATCTAAGCTATGGAAGACACGACTTGGGCCTATTATTATTGAAGGCCATGGACTTATTTATTTCATTAAAATGGCTTATTTTATTAGTCATAGGAATTAATCTAGAATAATTGGGCTTGAGGATGCTTGGCCCACATATGTCTTATTTCTAATGGACTAGGGTTTTCTTTGGGAAGGCCTTGTATTTTGGCCAATGGTTTATTTGGAAACTTATTATTTCACTAGGGTTTAGAAGTTACTGTAGCGCGGCGTACGACACTGTTCACGCTACAGTACCCGAGCGCTTTCATTAGGGTTTTTGTGAGTTGTCTATTTAAACAACTTATAGCCTCACTTGAGAGGCAGAATAGATGGAATTTATTTGAGAGTTTGAGTTATCTCCTCTTGTTCTTCTTGAACTTTTGAACTTATCAGAGGTAAATCAAAACCTTTGTGGCGTTCCTCCTTTGTAATTTGGGTTCTTGAGACGAATTCCTCAACGGGTCTAGATTTTAATATAATCTAGGTTCTTGGAACGGGTTCTCATCGGGTCTAAATTCTCCATCCATATATCTGAGTTTGGCTTTCTTGGGGTTGTTTTTCCAGTATTGTTGTTGGGTCTCAAAGCAAATCGATTGGGGTTCACATCAAGTTCAGGTTAACATCATTGGTGCACAGCGAGCTACCCACGTCACTCATCAGGTGTATTCTACATTTTTCAGTTACTCCCCATTCAATTTTGATTTTTAAACATTGAGGACAATGTTTCATTTAAATTGGGGGGTGGTGATGCAAATTCAGTATTTAAAATGCAAATTCAGGTGTAATTCTATCTTTTATTTATTGCATCTTTATTTCTAGGGCTTCATTGTTCTAAGGTTGCAAAAAAAAAAGTACAGAAATTCGTTTCCTAGGGCTACCAGATTACTCTATCTTTTTGGTTTCATGTTCATCAACATTGGGTGGCTAAATTGCTTGTTTGAGGGCTGGCAAAATTTGCACCATCTATAGAGTTGGGAATTTCTGGGGTTTCTTACATCTGTAAGTTTGTCAATTGCTTGGAGTGTTATTTCTTTGATTCTCTTCTATTTCCTTGCCAATTTCTATGTGTTTGAATTCAATTGTTTGATTATTACAATTGAATTCTATTTCCTTGACGCATCAACCATCAATCTTCTCTCCTGAGGTCGTCAATACTACGATAGGAGCAGCGAACTGTTCTTCTAATAGGACTGATTCTGAGATTATTACAGAATCATGGAAGCTCAGTAGTCAATATGCTGCCTCTGTTACGATCATGTCTCGGAGGTTACTGGCGAGGGTAAGCGAGATTGATCATCTTAACATCCGAATATCTGAGTTACAACAGAATCTTGCTAATAAGGATATGGAGAATAAAAGGCTACAGCAAGAAAACCAAGAGTTGAAGAAATTTGCAGATTGGTATGCTCATGATCTGCAACCACGAATAGAAGAGCTGGAACGAGAAAGGATTCAGATACAGGGTCAACATCGGCAAATAACAGCAGAGGTTCATCGTTTTCTAGAGAAATAGGGACAAACTACTGTTAATCTAGCTGGCTTAGTAAGAAACTTTTGACAAAGCGTGTCCAGCAGATCTTGTATTTCTTTTGACTAAATAAGATTTGAAGAGATAGTATTTTGTCTTCTTCTTTCTGCAATCTCTATAAAATCAGTCTTAACTTAATCCAACTTGCATCAAAACTTATTCTCATCTCTATAACTCCTCTGCATTCCTTCAATATTCTCGCCTTAAGTTTTCAATTTTCTTCTCAATGGCTCAATCTTCTAACATTTCTCTAGATCCATCCATGAGGTATTCAGCACCTCAACCTCCTGTCCTTTCTGCAGCTGCCATAGGTGCCATGCTGCAGCAAGAAAATACTAGTATGGCTAATAAGTCAGACTCCGATGCTGTCTACGACTTGGTGAGTCTTGGGACTCGCTACTCATCTTCTATAATTGCTTTTTCCCAGCGGGTACAAGCCAAAAACCAAGAGGTTGAAAGGCTTAAAGAACAAATTGTTGTACTTCAACGAATTGTTCAAGAGTCTCACACCAGGGAAGGAATCCTTCGGCAGCAGAATAAACAGCTGAAAACTCTACTGGATTCTTCATTCCGCTTGCCAGCTCCCATGAATAGGGATGATATGATATTGTATGAAGAGAGTGAGCGTCTCCAACATGAGGCTAAGAACCTCAAGTTTATGTAGAAGCATTTTATTAAAAAAAATATCTCTTTATATTTATGAACTCTGGTTTTATCCTTTAAGAGATATTCGTAACATGCTTCATACCTATTTCTCTTCTAATCATATATAATCTATCTTCTGGTAAAGGTTTTGCGAAAATATCTGCTAACTGATCATGTGTGTTTGTGAACTCTATTACTATATCGCTTTTCTGCACATGATCTCGAAGAAATTCAAGCCTAATGAAGACTAAAATCTCAAGCCTAGTATTTGGTGCATTTCCTAAGGACATGTGGATTTACAACCCAGAGACGTATTGCTCTGATACCACCTGTGACGCCCCCAAATTCCGCTTGGGATTGAACGGACATTTGAAGCGTCGAGACATGCAACACAAGGTTACCTGCCCCCGTTCATGACATATAAGATGCAATGTTCCTAACATGCATCTAACATTATGCAATATTCGCAGCGGATAATCTTTTTCTTTAGCAATACTATGCACCAACTAAATATATCCCAAATACTTGAAACATAATTCATACATAAAGGCATACTAAAAAGCCGTGATCACCACACTAGTCTAAAATGGTTGTGATCAAAAGAATACTTGAGATACAACTCCAAAAGTACAAGTATTAACCTAAGTTAAATACTATACCATCATCAACATCGCACCGTGGCCTAGTCGACCGTATTCAGTTGGTCAGATTCCAATTCTCCTTTGGGTCCTGTAACAAGATCTACCATTCGGGGGGAATGGTAGTTGGGACTACCACAGTGAGATTTGATTACAAATCTCAGTAAGTTAACATAAAACTTATACACAGGTTAAAAATGCATGCATGGCAGTAAAAGCATAAATGCATAATTATAGTCATACATAAACATAGTATAACTTGACATATAGCATGACTTAACCAGAACTTAAGCGTGAACTGAACTTGACTTAACATGGCATGAACTTAAGCTTAAAACATAACATGAACAATCAACATAACATGAACGTGAAACATAACATGGACATGAACATAACATAACATGAACGTGAGCTTGAACGTATCATAAACGTGAACATAACATGATGTGAACATGAACTTGGAACATAACATGAACATGAACATAACATGTACGTGAGCATAACATAACATGAACTTGATCTGAAACTTGACTTAACATAAACTTGGAATCTTATTTAATTGTCTTGATTAATAACGTGCATTAATACGTACTCCACAGTTGTTGTGGCCCCACGTATTCAAGTAACATAAAACATAATACGTACTCCACAGTTGTTGTGGCCCCACGTATTCTACATGTCACAATTGCTGTGTCTCATGTAGTGTATGCTCCACAGTTGTTGTGGCCCCATACTTCATGCTCCACAGTTGTTGTGGCCCCATGAATTCACATAACATAAAATATAATACGTACTCCACAGTTGTTGTGGCCCCACGTATTCTACATGTCACAATTGCTGTGTCTCATGTAGTGTATGCTCCACAGTTGTTGTGGCCCCATACTTCATGTAACATTAAATATAATACGTACTCCACAGTTGTTGTGGCCCCACGCATTATAAGTAACATAAATATAATACGTACTCCACAGTTGTTGTGGCCCCACGCATTATAAGTAACATAACATAAATATAATACGTACTCCACAGTTGTTGTGGCCCCACGCATTATAAGTAACATAAATATAATACGTACTCCACAGTTGTTGTGGCCCCACGCATTATAAGTAACATAACATAAGATATAATACGTACTCCACAGTTGTTGTGGCCCCACGCATTATAAGTAACATAAATATAATACGTACTCCACAGTTGTTGTGGCCCCACGCATTATAAGTAACATAACATAAGATATAATACGTACTCCACAGTTGTTGTGGCCCCACGCATTATAAATAACATAACATAAATATAATACGTACTCCACAGTTGTTGTGGCCCCACGCATTATAAATAACATAACATAAATATAATACGTACTCCACAGTTGTTGTGGCCCCACGCATTATAAGTAACATAACATATCTTATATTTCTTAATGCATGAGATATTAATTAATATCAGATACTTTTCTAACATGGCGTATACTTGTAAATTGCATAATGTGATTTAATCATAAACATTTCATGGCATACATGTATCATATGGCATACTTAACATGGCATACTTATAACATACAACATAAATTGTAGTTCCCTTACCCATCACACATACACAATAAACTGATAGTAAGTTAGAAGCTAACTTACCTCGATCGTCGCGTTCTATGAGAATAGAGTGCGAAACACGAGGAACTGCACAACAGTTGGAAGAGGAACACTCAAGTCCTTAAGATTTTCACTTCTGAACTCAATTGCCATATTATGAGCACTTGCAACACCACGGGCAACGTGAGGTTTCACATCGACGGAATAACCCGTGCGTCGCTCGTTGTTCGTCACGAACATGCGTCGGAGGAACGTACGTGGCGGCGTACGGTGGCTATCCACCACATAAAGTGGTAGTTTGGGCTTGAGAAAGGCTAGGCGTGGTCTTGGAAGACTCATGATTTTACAGCTGCATAGTCTTTTGATGATCACTTAGGAGCCTCTTTGCCAAGTCTAATTGTTCCTCTGCAGCTTCAAAACGGGCATGCTCGTCCTGTAATTGCTTAACTAGCTCTGCTATTTTCTTTTCATAAATCTGAGTGGTGTCCGCAAGGGCCTTTTGATGTCTAGAACTTTCCATTTGATGATTCTGAATTGACTTTTGATTCTCACTCAGGAGCTTCTTCATCAAGTCTAATTGTTCCTCCACACTTTCAGACCGTGCATGCTCATCCTCTATCTGTTTAATCAACTCTGCTATCTTCTTCTCATACATCTGAGTGGTATCAGCCAGTACTTTCTGATACGTAGCCTTTCCAAGTTGGTGTTGCTCAGACCTTGTGACTAGAATTTTATTTGCTTCAGCAAAATTTTCCTGACACTCTCTGAGCTGTTTTTCCAATTCGTACTTGTCATCGTCTCTCAACTTTTGTTGCCTTTCAATGTCAGCAGTTAGATTGTCTACTTGGTTCTCAAGCTTCCGGCATAAACTTTCATAATCAAATTCTTCTTTGACCTTTACAGTGTTTACTATTCTCATCGCCCGCTGTCCAAACATTATTGTGCTAGCTGTCTCTGCATGGTGTCGTGCAGATGGCCCAATTGTTATAATAAGTGAAGTCCTTGCTGTGCCTCCAAATGAGTCACGAAGCAATCTTGTCAGTTTTGAATCCCTAGTAGGTATATGTGGGCTGTTTTCAGCCAATGCATTTATACATTTTCCCAGAGAACTAAGAGAAAGATTAATAAACTTAGCCTCTTCAAGTAGGAGGCCTTCACTTCCAGATTTGTCAATCCTTTCAGATCCAGCGAGATCCACAATCAGCAACTTGCTTTTCCGGACAATGGGTATGTCTTTGCCATCAAATAAATCACTTCTACTCCCCTTCTCTGGAGAATTTATCCCAAAATTTACTTTTTCATTGACAGCTCTTCGAATATGAACCATTAAAATTGCATTACTACGAGAAGATTCTGTATTCATCTTTGTATTAGCTGCATGACGGTTTCCCTCACCAACTTGCAGTAGCTGTAGAAAATTATCAAGATCTTGAATTTTAACAACCGTAGCACCAGGCAATGACACTTCACCAGTCTTCGGGTCCTCATTAATAGGCATATTAGTCTTTTCTGGTGCAAGCAAATCTTGTATAGATTCCTTATACAACTGAAAATAGGAGACCTCGATAGTATCAGAAGAAGTGGATATATTGCCAATAATGTCTTCAAGGGCTCTAAGCATAATACCTCGCCCAGCTGCATCATCCTTACCCAGTTTTCCAAGTGTGTAAGTTTTACCAGTACCTGTTTGACCGTAAGCCATAATTGTCCCATTATATCCATTCAAGACACTCTCAACTACTGGTTTTGCAACCACTTCATAAACACGCTTTTGAGAGGCAGTTTCTGTAAAAACTTCATCTAATCTGTAAGACTCAGAACTCCAGTTATTCTTCCTCAACTTTAACCGATTCAACTCTGGTTGTGTAACTCAACACAATCAGAAAAATCATCAACTGAAAGTACATCTTCATCATTTTTTTTTTTTTTTTGGTCGAAGTCTGACAGCAACTCTTACCCTTCAAGGATCTTCGTCGGCTTGAAAAGAGTGAGCTCGGGAAGTTGGCGTGACAGAGCGTCTGGAAGCGGAGGTGGGGCCGACCGGAAAGAGGAACGTGATGATGCGGTTGTCTGTCGGACCTATTAGAGGAAGACCTGGAAGCCATTTCCTATGTTATCTAAAAAGAAGAGTGATCACAGCATTGGCCCAGTCTGGTTTCAACACACAGACAAATAAAATAGGAAACCCAACAAATATTTCCAAAGAGAGAGTAGTCTAAGAGCGATTGGGCGGCAACTATTAACTGATTTTTTAAACAAATCATCCAAGAGAAACAGTCAGAGGGAGCTGAGTTGAGGCCGGCACGATGGATTCATGGAAGCAGAGAGAGAGAGAGAGAGAGAGAGAGAGAGAGAGAATTGGAATAATAATTGAATAGAAACCGTCCGGCAGATTTCTTCGAAAACGTTGCATCCAGAAGGAAAAAATGGCCAAAAGTTCCCCCACGTGATTCTTAATATTATTTTAGGAAAAAGACTAGCAATCTACGGTTGGTGTGTAAAGTCACTAGTTGCTACGTGGGGTAACCTTGCCTTGTAGTTTTCTCCAAAGTGTGGCAAAAGATATGAGTGGTGTCGGCCACGTTTATGGAGCTTAAAGTTGGTGCCGATCATCATCAATAGGAGGTGGTGCCATCTCAAGCTTATCTTCTGATGTCCCTCTCACATTTTCAAAATATGTGGGCTGTTACAGGTCTAGATTTTAATATAATCTAGGTTCTTGGAACGGGTTCTCATCGGGTCTAAATTCTCCATCCATATATCTGAGTTTGGCTTTCTTGGGGTTGTTTTCCCAGTATTGTTGTTGGGTCTCAAAGCAAATCGATTGGGGTTCACATCAAGTTCAGGTTAACATCATTGGTGCACAGCGAGCTACCCACGTCACTCATCAGGTGTATTCTACATTTTTCAGTTACTCCCCATTCAATTTTGATTTTTAAACATTGAGGACATTGTTTCATTTAAATTGGGGGGTGGTGATGCAAATTCAGTATTTAAAATGCATGTTGAAATTCTGTTGCATACTTTTATGTGTCAATTTTTTTTAATTTGCATCACACGTGCATCATTTTTATGTGTGTACTCATTCTCATTCATAGCCATCTTCGTGAATTCACCAAATCTACCATAATCATTTTTGCTGAAGCATTCACAGAACCCTTAATGCACTCCTCCAAGCTTTGTGGTAAGATGGTCGTTTGACACATGTAGCTAGAGAACTCTTTTGCTTAAGTATTCTTGTGAGTTTGGAGAGGATTGAGAGCCTACAGATGCAGTAAATTGTGATAAGCGTTCATTGATCTGTTGAATTGGGCACTTCTTTTGAGAATATCATTACATGGTTTGTGGTAAAATGGTGATATACTTGGGATATGACGAAGGTCAACTTAGGATCAACGCTTGAGCCTTTCAAGCTATCCCTTTCCATCATAGACCCTAGTAACCAATAAACACGCAGCTTTTTCTTTTCATATGTCCATATCATCCATACCTCTCCACATTGGAGTATAACCTATATACTGATTTTTCTACCCTTTTTACTTCCAAGTGTAAACTAGGTGTGGAATTTTCATTTTCAATTCAAAAAAAAGAAGAAAAAGAAGACAAAAAAATAAGGAGAATAGTACAAGTTGCAAAGTGTTCAATTGAGTGAGCTCCAAAAAAAAAAAAGATTGGAAGAAATGGAAAGAATTCCAAAGTGGCATGTGTTTTTCTATCAAATTGTAAAAAAAAAAAAAACAGAGAAGAGGAAGAAGAAGGAAAAGCATTATTATTTGATGATATGACAAGTGGAGACTCGTACATCAATTAAGAAGTGTGGTCTATTGAGATATTTAATAAAATTCCCTTTGTATGTACTTGGAAGTCTTTTGAATCATTTTCATCCTTTTTTTTCATATAGCCCCAAACCCAAGCCACGTTACAACCCTTTGTGTTGACCGTTATGATCCTAAGTAAGCTTTTGGAAAGAGTGGTGGAAGTTTCATTTGTTAGTGTTCACATAAGATCAATGTTTGCTTGTTGCTTGTATATGCCTAGTTTCCTATGAGAGTGTGTGTACACCCATTGTCAACTCCATAAAGAGAGCCCTTACACGAAATACTATCATACCCGTGAGTTATGGAGTTGAACCTTTTGCATGAGACGTTCTTGATGTTGCATGTGTCAAAGTTAGTGGTAAGATGGTTATGGCCTGAAGAACACACGCACACTCAGTGGAATTGCAATAGGTGGATTGATCTTGTTGGGTTATTGGATTCCTTAGATTGTTTTGATATGTGAATATGGAAACTATGACTTGATGACGTTTATGTGTGATTTTCTTTGGTCTCTTTTGTAGTTTTGACATGAAAATTGCTAGGGACTAGCAATGAGTAAGTTGGGGGGTGTGATGAGTGTGCGAAAGTGCACTCTAAATACCCTATTATTGGATTAAAATGCTAAAATGTAAATAGAAATCATAGGAATTAATGTGTATTCTAGAATTGAGTTTCTATTTACATTGAGATACTCCTAAGCAGTTCTTTTACGTTTTAATTTCAGAGTTTATAAAAGAGCAAGTCAAACCCATTTACGTGCCCTAGGATTTTGAATTTGGAAATCGTTATTAGCGACAAATTTATAGCCCTTTAAGATAGCTTTCTAACACATCAAGAATCACATCAATCCGATAAGTGAGTAAAAAGTTACGGTCAAAAGACTAAAGTATGTCCAGACTGTCTCCTAGCGAATTTCAGACTTGGACTTCTTGTGGTTTCCTTTTATGATTTTTTTTCCCTTTTCTTTTCTTCCAAATTGCTCTCAAACCCCATGAAAAGTCCTCCTTTGAATTTGACTGGGCTTGACTTGCTCTTTTATAAACTCTGAAATTAAAAATAAAAAAACTGCTTAGGAATATCCTAATGTAAATAGAAACTCAATTCGAGAATACACATTAATTCCTATGATTTCTATTCACATTTTAGCATTTTAATCCCTTATTAGGGTATTTAGAGTGCACTTTTTCGCACACTCATCACGCGTACTCCATGTCACATAGCGATGCAGAGTGAGACGTGCATCGTAGTGATGTGGGTCGTAGTGTGGATGGAACAGAGTTCACATGAGTGCACTCTGTGCTATGTCGTGATACACTGGATGACGTGTCACGAAGGATTGGATGGCATAGCAGAAAAGCGTGGAATGTATGGTGTAGCGTTGGGAACTGTGTAATAGTGTCCCGAAGCAGTGGTAATGTGGTTGTAGTCCAAAGTAAAGAGGGGTTGCCTTGAAGCTAACTTGTGGTTGAAAGTAAGTATGAAGTGGCAAAAAGGTATCAGAGGGTGCAGCGGAAGCATGATGGGCATCATGCTGTAACTCGAGAAAGGGTCTCGAGCAACATAATGTGACAGAGGCGCATTTGTGGATGCAATCCTCTTGTTAAGTGACGGGAACTGTGTAACAGTGTCCCGAATCAGTGGTGATATGGCCTGTAGTTTGGGGTGATGGGTGTCACCTTGTGGTTGACTTATGGCTAAGAGTATAAGAAAATGGTGAAAAAGTATCAAAGCGTGCAGCAGAAGCATGATGGGCATAGTGTTGTTATTCGGGAAATTGTCTCGAGCTGCACAGTGTGACAAAGGTGCATTTGTGGATGCAGTCCTCTTCTATCAAGTGTTGGGATGAACTTGTACAGGGCCAGGAAGTAAGACGAGTCCTTTCAACCGGGTCTGAGCAAGTTGGTATTATAGTATGAAGCTTGTTTATACAAGCGGGCATTCATTGGAATTATAAGTTACTCTTAGGTGATAAAATGGTGATACGAACTCCATCAACGCTTATCACAATTTACTGCATTTGTAGGCTCTCAATCCCCTCCAAACTCACAAGAATACTTAAAAGCAAAAGAATTCTCTAGCTACATGTGTCAAATGACCATCTTACCACAAAGCATGGATGAGTGAGTGCATTAAGAGTTCTATGAGTGCTTCAGCAAAAATGGTTATGGTGGGTTTGGTGAATTCACGAAGATGGCTATGAATGAGAATGAGTACACAAGTGAAAATGATGTGCGTGTGATGCAAATAAAAAAAAAATTGACACATGAAAATATGCTACAGAGTTTCAACAAGCATATTTTTAAATACAAAATTTGCACAACCATCCCCTAATTTAAATGAAACATTGTTCTCAATATTTAAGAATCAAAATTGAATAAGGAGTAACTGAAAATGGTAGAATACACCTAATGAGTGACGTGGGTAGCTCGCTACGCACCAATGATGGTAAACGGAACTGACAGAATAAAACTAACCTACAAACAAAAATAAAGAAAACAACAGCAAACAAATAGGAAAAGAAAGAAAATAAGAGAAAATAAAAATAAAACAAAGCAAAACAAAATAAATAAAGAAAAACATACCTGGGTGGTGTGGTCAAGGTTGATAGACTGGATCCACAAGCGGAATGTCTTCCACTTCTGGAACTTGCATATCAATTAATACTTTAAAGTGTTGACAATTTACTTTAAAGATCCGACCATCCTTAGGATCTTCTATTTCTACTGCCCTATTTACAAAAACATTCTTCACTACAAATGGGCCAATCCACCTAAACCGAAGTTTTCTTTGGTGCTTGTGAAGTCCAAAATCATATAAGTATACTCGGCCATTAGGCTCATACCTCTTCCTAAGAATATTTTTAACATGAAATGCTTTCATTTTAACCTTATAAATTTTATATTTATGCAAAGGTTTCAATTTAACTCTTGATGCTTTCATACTTACAGGAATCTGTCTTTCACCTTTGTTAGGCAACTCCTCAAATTTCGGTTGCCAAGCCCGTGTGCCATAATCCTGAGTTTCATAAAAAATAGCACAAGTATTAGTAACATCAGATGAATCACTAATAGTATCAAACTTCAAATTAACAAGGGAATATTCAAGGGGATCAAAATCATGAGTTGTGTGAACTACCTTGTCTACGAGTGCGTCAATCATGTACGTTTGGTTGCGCACTTATCCTCTGTTGGCTGTTTCTCAATATGAAAAGTGTTGACCTCCATGGTCATATTTCCAAAAGATAGCTTCATGTTGCCATTCATGCAATTTATAAGTGCATTAGCCTTAGCAAAGAAATGTCTATCTAATATGAGAGGAATCTTAGAGTTAGACTCAACAACTGATTGAGTGTCCAAAATTAAAAGAAATCAACAAGATAATAAAATTTGTCAATTTGGATCAAAACATCCTCAACTATCCCACTCGGTTTCTTAACTGAACGATCAGCCAACTGAAACATAACAGAAGTAGGTTTAATTTCACCCAAACCAAGCTGCAAATAAATGGAATAAGGCATCAAATTAACACTAGCTCCTAGATCTAGCAAGGTTTGTCCAAACTCATGATTCCCAATAGTTCATGCAATCGTTGGACAACCAGGATCCTTGTACTTAGGAGGAATTCGCTGCTCAATTAGAGCACTAACTTGCTCTGTGAGAAATGTTGTCTTTTTAATATGGTGTTTCCTCTTAACTGTAAACAAATCTTTAAGAACTTTTGCATAAGTGGTAACTTGTTTAATAACATGCAAAAGAGGAAGGTTAATCTTTACCTGCCTGAGGGTCTCCAAGATTTCATTACTAGAATCCAAAGTTTGCATACCATATTTTAAAGCTTGAGGAAATGGTACCTTAACTGAACTCTTGAGTACCTCGGCTTCCTTGGGGAACTCGGTACTATCATTTTTTTGTTCCTCTTCAACATTCTCTGGCATTTCAGTTTTTGGGATGTGTAAGGACTTACCACTTCTTGTCACAATGGCGTTGACCTCTTTCAAATTTTTTTGTGTCATATGCTGACCTTGGAGTGCGGATTGAGTTTGAGAAGGAAACTTGCCACGCTCATTCACACTCAAGGAGCTCATTATCTTGGATATATGACTTTTTATCTCTTTGTTTTCTTCAACAACCTGCATAATCAAAGATTCAAACTTTTGATTACTTTTACTCTGTGCCTCAATAAAAGCACGTAAAGTATCTTCTAAGGGGCTTCTAGAGANGATAATAAAATTTGTCAATTTGGATCAAAACATCCTCAACTATCCCTCTCGGTTTCTTAACTGAACGATCAGCCAACTGAAGCATAACAGAAGTAGGTTTAATTTCACCCAAACCAAGCTGCAAATAAATGGAATAAGGCATCAAATTAACACTAGCTCCTAGATCTAGCAAGGTTTGTCCAAACTCATGATTCCCAATAGTTCATGCAATCGTTGGACAACCAGGATCCTTGTACTTAGGAGGAATTCGCTGCTCAATTAGAGAACTAACTTGCTCTGTGAGAAATGTTGTCTTCTTAATATGGTGTTTCCTCTTAACTGTAAACAAATCTTTAAGAACTTTTGCATAAGTGGGAACTTGTTTAATACCATGCAAAAGAGGAAGGTTAATCTTTACCTGCCTGAGGGTCTCCAAGATTTCATTACTAGAATCCAAAGTTTGCATACCATATTTTAAAGCTTGAGGAAATGGTACCTTAACTGAACTCTTGAGTACCTCGGCTTCCTTGGGGAACTCGGTACTATCATTTTTTTGTTCCTCTTCAACATTCTCTGGCATTTCAGATGTTGGGATGTGTAAGGACTTACCACTTCTTGTCACAATGGCGTTGACCTCTTTCAAATTTTTTTGTGTCATATGCTGACCTTGGAGTGCGGATTGAGTTTGAGAAGGAAACTTGCCACGCTCATTCACACTCAAGGAGCTCATTATCTTGGATATATGACTTTTTATCTCTTTGTTTTCTTCAACAACCTGCATAATCAAAGATTCAAACTTTTGATTACTTTTACTCTGTGCCTCAATAAAAGCACGTAAAGTATCTTCTAAGGGGCTTCTAGAGAATGAAGGTGCAGGATATGATTTAGGGGGTTGTGCAGGCTGCTGGTTTTCAGATTTCCAACTAAAATTGGGGTGATTACGCCAACTAGCATTGTAGGTATCAGAGAAAGGTTCAACAGGCTTCATGTACCTACCTAAGTCATTACATTGTTCTTCATACATCCCTCTCATCTTAGCAAATGTGGGATACACTTGGGCAAGATGATCTACCTCGCCACACACAAAACATGGTACAAAAGACTCCGCATGATTTCCACATGTGTTGGCTTTTAAGTCTTTTAGTCTTTAAAGCCTCTAACTCCCTAGTGAGCATCTCAACCTTAGCCTTTAGGTTATCCTCTTCTTCCCTGAGATGGCAAATTCCACCACCATTTAGGTTTCTTGCTGGTTGTGACCTATTTGTGCTCTCAGTAGCACTAGGTCCAGTCCAAGTGTGGGCTTGTTCAGCAAGCTCATTGAGGTATTCTATGGCCTCATCAGGATCTTTCTGTAAGAACTCACCATTACATATCATCTCCACAAATTGGCGCTTTGTAGGTGTTAGTCTCTCATAAAAATAGCTCACCAAGTGCCAATTCTCATACCCATGGTGAGGACACATACTCAACAACTCCTTAAATCTCTCCCAAAACTGATACAAAGTCTCACTATCCTTTTGTGCAAAAGTGGAGATTTGCCTTTTTAAAGCATTGGTCTTCTGTTGGGGGAAAGTATTTATTAAAGAATACCTAAGTCATCTCATTCCCTGACCCAATAGATCGTGGTCTCAGTGAGTATAGCCAACTCTTAGCTCTATCCTTCAAAGAGAAAGGAAAGAACTTAAGTCTCACAATGTCATCAGTTGCATTTTGACAATGAAAAGTCGCAACTACTTTCTCAAACTCCCTAATGTGCACATATGGATTTCTATTTTCCAAGCCATAAAAAGTAGGGAGTAACTGTATCATCCCTGTTTTAAAATCCAATTGGAGAGTATTAGCTGGAAATATGATGCATGATGGTGTGGCTGTGCGTGTAGGATGAAGGTAATCTTGAAGGTTCCTAGTGAAATGATCTTCGTGTTCACTCATTTTCTTAGAAATTGAAAAATTATCAAATAAATGATTAGAAAAATTAGGCTCTGACTTTGACTCTGATTGTGCATGCAAGGTGAAGAAAAACGCAACACTTAAAAAAAAAAAAAAAAAAACCAAAACTATAAAAAGAAAAAGAAAATAAAATAAAGATGCAGAAAGTTAAAAGAGGGAACGAAGTTACCGCATTTACGCACTGCTGAAAAGAAAAATTATCTAACAATTCTTCAATTATCTCCCTTGCAATGGCGCCAAAATTTCATTACTCCTAAAGAATAAAGTGGTAGTTGTAGCACAATTTTGAGGTGTCGATTCCACTGGGAAATAAATTAAAAGAATAGCAGAAGGAACAAAGAAACTAAAGAAAAATATTAAATGATTAATAGAGAACATTAATTTTAAATGAAAATTAAAATGAAGCAAAGTGATCAACGGAAAAAGTACTCAAATTAGACGAATAGTAGAGCTTCGGGAATCCCAAACACAAATCCGGTATTTTAATTATTTTTAATTCTAATTGCAAGTTCATCCCTAGCCTTACTTGAGAATTTAGTTACCCATAAATATACTGGACAACAAAAATCTCCAGAGAAAACTAAAGCGAACGGTGGCCATGGAAGTGATTTTCTCCTCTCTTCATATCTGCCCCTTTTGCCTCTCCTCCTTCTCTATTTCGTGCTAATGACATGCTGATATAGGGTAGGAAAGAAACCCTAATGTCCTCTTAATTCCCGCATAAAAAGAATCGTCCAAATTTTAGGACTCATCTTTGCAGCCATTTACGTGCCCTAGGATTTTGAATTTGGAAATCGTTATTCGCGACAAATTTATAGCCTTTTAAGATAGCTTTCTAACACATCAAGAATCACATCAATCCGATAAGTGAGTAAAAAGTTACGGTCAAAAGACTAAAGTATGTCCAGACTGTCTCCTAGCGAATTTCAGACTTGGACTTCTTGTGGTTTCCTTTTATGATTTTTTTTCCCTTTTCTTTTCTTCCAAATTGCTCTCAAACCCCATGAAAAGTCCTCCTTTGAATTTGACTGGGCTTGACTTGCTCTTTTATAAACTCTGAAATTAAAAATAAAAAAACTGCTTAAAAGTATCCAAATTGATGTGAACCCCAATCGATTTGCGTTTAGACCCAACAACAATACTGGAACAACAACCCCAAGAAAGCCAAACTCAGATCTATGGATGGAGAATTTAGACCCGATGAGAACCCGTTCCAAGAACCTAGATTATATTAAAATCTAGACCCGTTGAAGAATCCGTCTCAAGAACCCAAATTACAAAGGAGGAACGCCACAAAAGTTTTGATTTACCTTTGATAAGTTCAAAAGTTCAAGAAGAACAAGAGGAGATAATTCAAACTCTCAAAGAAATTCCATATATTCTGCTTCTCAAATGAGGCTATAAGTTGTTTAAATAGACAACCCCCAAAAACCCTAATGAAAGCGCTCGGGTACTGTAGCTTGAACAGTGTCGTACGCCGCGCTACAGTAACTTCTAAACCCTAGTTAAATAATAAGTTTCCAAATAAACCCTTGGCCAAAATACAAGGCCTTCCCAAAGAAAACCCTAGTCCATTAGAAATAAGACATATGTGGGCCAAGCATCCTCAAGCCCATTTCTTCTAAACTATTAATAAAAAGCCTTTAAACAAATTGAGAGTCTTAACAACAATAGGCCCTATCTCTAAGTCATGTCTTCCATAGCTTGTATCTATTGGATCAAAACCGGTTCTTCTTCCGTCAAGCTCATCTTGAGTATTGCGCCCTTCCTAGCTTCTTCCCAAGTGGATTGCACCAATCCTTGCATTGCTTCCTTGATCTTCTTGGCTCTTGATCTTGTAATTGGCCCGTCTGGAACTTGCAAAGGATCTTTAATAGCTTCACCTTGGTTCCCATCATTTCCCCCTCTCCTCAAAAGGATTCGACCTCGAATCTTCACCTACATCAAAACGAGAAAGATCAGAAACATTGAAGGTAGCAGAAACGTTATATTCACCTGGAAGATCCACTTTATATGCATTGTCATTAATTTTCTCAAGAATTTGGAATGGTCCATCTCTTCGAGGATGCAACTTAGTCCGTCTATAGGCTGGGAATCTTTCTTTGCGCATGTGAACCCAAACGCAATCTCCTGGTTCAAAGATGACACGCCTTCGCCCTTTATTGGCTTGGGAAGCAAGCCTTTCATTCTTTTGGACAATGTGAAGTCGTACCCTCTCATGAAGTGACTTCACCAACTCCGCCTTCTTTTGTCCATCCAAGCTACTCCTGCCATTAACAGGTAAAAGCATCAAATCTAAAGGAGTAAGTGGATTAAAACCATAAACAATTTCAAAAGGAGAGTATGAAGTAGTTGTATGCATGGTCCTATTATATGCAAACTCTATAAATGGCAAACAATTCTCCAAAATCTTTAAATTCTTATGAACGACAGTGCGTAAAAGTTGAGTTAAAATCCTATTAACTACTTCAGTCTGACCATCATCAGTCTGTGGGTGACAAGTAGTGGAAAATAAGAGTTTAGTACCTAATTTTCCCCACAACACTTTCCAAAAGTAGCTCAAGAATTTAACATCCCTATCAGAAACAATGCTTGTGGCATCATCTGTTTTATGGCAGGGAATGAAAGTGCCATCTTGCTAAATCTATCCACAACCACAAAAATAGAATCTCTACCCCTTTTTGTCCTAGGCAGCCCCAAAACAAAGTCCATAGATATATCTACCTATGGCTCACTAGGAACGGGTAAGGGTGATGTGAACCCCAATCGACTCGCTTTGAGACCCAACAACAATATTGGAAAAACAACCCAGGAAAGCCAAACTCAAGTCTATGGATGGAGAATTTAGACCCATTGGGAACTCGTTTCAAGAACCTAGATTATATTAAAATCTAGACCCGTTGAAATCCCGTCTCAAGAACCCAAATTACAAGGAAGAACACCACAAAGGTTGTGATTTACCTTTGATAAGTTCAAGAGTTCAATTAAGAACAAGAGGAGAAAACTCACTCACAATTAAAATTCAGAATAATAGTCTAGCTTCTCAAATGAAGCCACAAGTGGTTTAAATAAACAATTCCCAAAACCCTAGAGGAATAGTACCGCGGTACTGTAGCGTGAACAGTGCCGCGCTACAGTAACTTCTAAAACCCTAATTTATAAAATAATAACTTTCCAAATAATCCCTTGGCCNATAACTTTCCAAATAAGCCCTTGGCCAAAATACAAGGCCTTCCCAAAAACCCTAGTTCAATAGAAATAAGACGTGTGGGCTGGACATCTCAAAAGCCCAATTATTCTAGATTAATTCCTATGACTAATAAAACAAGTTCATTTTAATGAAATAAATAAGTCCATAGCCTTCAATAATAATAGGCCCAAGTCGGTCTTCCATAGCTTAGATCAAGTGGATCAAAACTGGTTCTCCTTCTTTCAAGCCCATCATGAGTGTTGAGCTCTTACTAGCTTCATCACAATTGAATTGCACCAATTCTTGCATTACTCCCTTGATCTTCGTGGCTCTTAATCTTGCAATTGATCCTTAAGACTTGGTCCGCCTTGGGGCCCATCATTCCCTCTCTCCTCAAAAGGATTCGACCTCGAATCTCCACCTGGATCAAACGGAAAAAGATCAGTAACATTGAAAATAGCAAATACATGATACTTACCTGGAAGATCCACTAGATATGAATTAGCATTAACTTTTTCAAGAATGAAAAAAGGTCTATCCAAGCAACTCCTGCCATCAACAAGACAAAACATCAATGCTATAGGAGTAAGTGGATTAAAACCATTTGCAATTTCAATAGGAGAATAAAAAATTGTTGAATGCATGGTCCTATTACATGCAAACTCTAACAAGGGCAAACGATACTCTAACAAATGTTCATGCAACAAGTCAATGAAAGGTAAATGATACTCCCACAAACGTTCATGCAACAAGTCAATGAAAGGCAAATGATACTCCCATAAACATTCATTAATTACATCTAAAGTCTTCCTTGCACCAAAATGACAACTCTGATTATATGCAACCTCAATAAATGGCAAATAATATTCCCACCAACGTTCATATAACCAGTTAGTGAAAGACAAATGATACTGCCACAAATGTTCAAACAACACATCAATAATTGGCAAATGATACGCCCAAAGGTGTTCATGCAATACCCCTGCAATTTCAATAGGAGAATAAAAAATTGTTGAATGCATGGTCCTATTACATGCAAACTCTAACAAGGGCAAACGATACTCCAACAAACGTTCATGCAACAAGTCAATGAAAGGTAAATGATACTCCCACAAACGTTCATGCAACAAGTCAATGAAAGGCAAATGATACTGCCATAAACATTCATTAATCACATCTAAAGTCTTCCTTGCACCAAAATGACAACTCTGATTATATGCAACCTCAATAAATGGCAAATAATATTCCCACCAACGTTCATATAACCAGTTAGTGAAAGACAAATGATACTGCCACAAATGTTCAAACAACACATCAATAATTGGCAAATGATATGCCCAAAGGTGTTCATGTAATACCCCTAAACTCATGTTTATGCCAAAGTGACCACTCCAACTATATGCAAACTCAATGAATGGGAAACAATACTCCCACCAATGTTCATGCAATATGCCTAAAATATTCTTTATACTAAAGTGACCACTCCAACTATATGCAAACTTAATGAATGGCAAGTAGTACTCCCACCAATGGTCATGCAACACGTCTAAAGTCCTCTTTATATCAAAATGTCCCAACAAACCACATCTGTGCACCAGCAACTCATGCATAAGACTAGTAGGCACAAAAAGTCTTTTCTCTCTAAACAAGTACCAACCTAGTCTATATAAATGAGAAAACAACGCTTTCTCACGTACTCCAAACACATTGGAAAAGTCATCATCATTAGTATGTAATTTCTTGTCATATTCAAATCTCAATAACTTTGCATCTAAAATAACAATATGATCATACCTTCTTGCTAATCTTAAAAGTGGGTACCATCAAATTAGAATGAAAGAGGGTGATGAATGGAAAACTGCTTTTAAGACTAAGTATGGGCTTTATGAATAGTTGGTTATGCCATTTGGACTTACAAATGCGCCCAGTACTTTCATGAGATTAATGAACCATGTCCTACGTGCATTCATTGGCAAGTTTGTGGTTGTGTATTTTGATGATATCCTAGTGTACAGCAAGGACTTAAATGAACATATTGAGCATTTGAAATATGTGTTTAATGTGTTGAGATGTGAAAAGTTGTATGCTAATTTCAAGAAATGTACCCTTTGCATGGAGAAAGTTGTTTTTCTTGGATATGTTGTTAGTACAAAGGGTATTGAAGTGGATGAAGAGAAAGTCAAGGCCATTAGGGAGTGGCCAACGCCAAAGAGCGTCACTGAGGTAAGAAGCTTTCATGGTCTAGCTAGCTTTTATCAGCGTTTTGTTAAAGACTTTAGCACCATTGCTGCACCACTCACTGAAGTCATTAAAAAGAATGTTGGGTTTCATTGGGGGGCTAATCAAGAGAATGTTTTTGCCACTATTAAGACCCATTGGGGGGCTAATCAAGAGAATGTTTTTGCCACTATTGAGACCCAACAACAATATTGGAAAACCACCCCAAGAAAGCCAAACTCAGATTTATGGATGGAGAATTTAGACCCGATGAGAACCCGTTCCAAGAACCTAGATTATATCCAAATCTAGACCCATTGAAGAATCCGTTTCAAGAACCCAAATTACAAAGCAGGAACGCCGCAAAGGTTTTGATTTACCTTTGATAAGTTCAAATGTTCAAGAAGAACAAGAGGAGATATAACTCAAACTCTCAAAGAAATGCCATATATTCTGCCTCTCAAATGAGGCTATAAGTTGTTTAAATAGACAACCCCCAAAAACCCTAATGAAAGCGCCTCGGTACTGTAGTGTGAACAGTGTCGTACGCCGAGCTACAGTAACTTCTAAAACCCTAGTTAAATAATAAGTTTCCAAATAAACCCTTGGCCAAAATACAAGGCCTTCCCAAAGAAAACCCTAGTCCATTAGAAATAAGACATATGTGGGCCAAGCATCCTCAAGCGCACTTCTTCTAAACTATTAATAAAAGCCTTAAAACAAATTGAGAGTCTTAACAACAATAGGCCCTATCTCTAAGTCATGTCTTCCATAGCTTGTATCAAATGGATCAAAACCGGTTCTTCTTCCTTCAAGCCCATCTTGAGTATTGGGCCCTTCCTAGCTTCTTCCCAAGTGGATTGCACCAATCCTTGCATTGCTTCCTTGATCTTCTTGGCTTTTGATCTTGTAATTGGCCCATCTGGAACTTGCAAAGGATCTTTAAGGATAGCTCCACCTTGGTTCCCATCATTCCCCCTCTCCTCAAAAGGATTCGACCTCGAATCTTCACCTACATCAAAAGGAGAAAGATCAGAAACATTCAAGGTAGCAGAAACATTATATTCACCTGGGAGATCCACTTTATATGCATTGTCATTAATTTTCTCAAGAATTTCGAATGGTCCATCTCCTCGAGGATGCAACCTAGTCCGTCTATGGGCTGGGAATATTTCTTTGCGCATGTGAACCCAAACCCAATCTCCTGGTTCAAAGATGACACGCCTTCGCCCTTTATTGACTTGTGAAGCAACCCTTTCATTCTTTTGGGCAATGTGAAGTCGTACCCTTTCATGAAGTGACTTCACCAACTCCGCCTTCTTTTGTCCATCCAAGCTACTCCTCCGGGATAAAGCAGCAGCAACAATATTCTCCTTACCTTGCTTGTAACGGATGACATATGGAAAGGTCTCAATGTACTCCATCCATCTGGCATGCCTCTTATTCAACTTACCTTGACCCTTGAGATGGTTCAACGATTCATGATCGGTGTGGATCACAAATTCCCTAGGCCACACAAGTAGTGCTGCCAAGTCTCTAATGCACGAACAAGAGCAAAAAGCTCTTTGTCATAAGTACGGTACTTCAGGGATGCCCCACTTAGCTTCTCACTGAAGAAGGCGATCGGTCGCCTATCCTGCATCAAAACGGCTCCAATCCCTAATCCTGAGGCATCACATTCAATCTCAAAAGCTTTGTTAAAATAAGGTAATGCTAACACGGGTGCAGAGCACAACCTTTCTTTAATAGTGGCAAAAGCATTCTCTTGATTAGCCCCCCAATGAAACCCAACATTTTTTTTAATGACTTCAGTGAGTGGTGTGGCAATGGTGCTAAAGTCTTTAACAAAACGCCGATAAAAGCTAGCTAGACCATGAAAGCTTCTTACCTCAGTGACGCTCTTTGGCGTTGGCCACTCCCTAATGGCCTTGACTTTCTCTTCATCCACTTCAATACCCTTTGTACTAACAACATATCCAAGAAAAACAACTTTCTCCATGCAAAAGGTACATTTCTTGAAATTAGCGTACAACTTTTCACATCTCAACACATTAAACACATATTTCAAATGCTCAATATGTTCATTTAAGTCCTTGCTGTACACTAGGATATCATCAAAGTACACAACCACAAACTTGATGTGAACCCCAATCAATTTGCTTTGAGACCCAACAACAATATTGGAAAACAACTCCAAGAAAGCCAAACTCAGATTTATGGATGGAGAATTTAGACCCGATGAGAACCCGTTCCAAGAACCTAGATTATATCAAAATCTAGACCCATTGAAGAATCCGTCTCAAGAACCCAAATTACAAAGGAGGAACGCCACAAAGGTTTTGATTTACCTTTGATAAGTTCAAAAGTTCAAGAAGAACAAGAGGAGATAACTCAAACTCTCAAAGAAATTCCATCTATTCTGCCTCTCAAATGAGGCTATAAGTTGTTTAAATAGACAACCCCCAAAAACCCTAATGAAAGTGCCTCGGGTACTGTAGCGTGAACAGTGTCGTACGCCGCGCTACAGTAACTTCTAAAACCCTAGTTTGTATAATAATAACTTGCCAAATAAGCCCTTGGCCAAAATACAAGGCCTTCACAAAAACCCTAGTTCAATAGAAATAAGACGTGTGGGCTGGACATCCCCCAAGCCCAAATATTCTAGATTAATTCCTATGACTATTAAAATAAGCCCTTTTAATTAAATTAATAAATCTATGGACTTCAATAACAAAAGGCCCAAGTCGTGTCTTCCATAGCATTGATCAAGTGGATCCAAATTGATTCTCCTTCTTTCAAGCCCATCATGAGTGTTGGGCTCTTGCTAGCTTCATCCCAATTGGATTGCACCAATTCTTGCATTGCTCCCTTGATCTTCGTGGCTCTTGTTCTTATAATTGATCCTTGAGACTTGGTCCGCCTTGGGGCCCATCATTCCCCCTCTCCTCAAAAGGATTCGACCTCGAATCTCCACCTGGATCAAAGGGAAAAATATCAGTAACATTGAAAATAGCAAACACATGATACATACCTGGAAAATCCACTAGATATGAAGTATCATTAATTTGGAAATGTCCATCCAAGTTTCTTCTGTCATCAATAGGTAAAGGCATTAAATCAAAATGAATAAAGCCAAAAACAACTTCAAAAGATGAATGAGAAATAGTAGTATGCATGGTCTTATTATATGCAAACTCTAATAATGACAAATGATATCCTCGCAAATGTTCATGCAAGAATTCAGTGAATGGAAAATGATACTCCCACAAACGTTCATGAAACACATCTAAAGTCTTCCTTACACCAAAATGACCACTCCAACTATATGCGACCTCAATGAATGGCAAACCATACTCCCAAAAGTATTCATGCAATACGTCTAAACTCTTCTTAACACCAAAGGGACCATTCCAACTAAATGCAAACTCAATAAATGGCAAGTAATACGCCCACCAATGGTCATGCAACACGTCTAAAGTTATCTTTACACCAAAATTTCCCAACAAAGCACATTCATGTGCTACAAGCACAAGCAACTCACGCATAGAACTATTAGGCACAAAAAGTCTATCATCTCTAAACAAGTGCCAATCTAATTTATAGAACTTACCAAATGATGCTTTCTCACATACTCTATACACACTAGCCAAGCCATCATCATTAACATACAATTTCTTATCATATTCAAGTCTCAATAATTTTGTATCTAAAATGATGACAAGGACATACCTTCTTGCTAAAGCATCAAACACAAAATTTTTCTTACCGTGTGTGTACTGAAGAATTACATGAGGAAATGTCTCAATGAGTTGAACCCACTTGGCATGCATTCTATCCAACTTAACTTGTCCCTTCAAGTGCGTCAAGGACTTGTGCTCTTCAAACAAAGGTTGGCCAAGGATTGTCGCACCTGGCACAAGATCAATGTATTGCTCTATCTTTCTAATAGGTGGCAATCCATTAAACATACTGCTAGGAATCATGACCTCATATCCCTGCAACAAAGAGATAACAATGCTAGGCAAAGATTTGTTAAGTTCGTTGGTATTAAAATTTGCTTTAGCATAAAAACTCACTTCTCCCTTTGCTTTTCTCTCACTTTCTTCACTCTCGCTTTTCTTTTCAATCTCATTTTTCGTTTCACTCTCTATTCTTCTTTCACTGTCTTTTTCCTTTTCACTCTCTTTTTCTCTTTCACTCTTTTTTTCCTTTTCACTCTCTTTTCTTTCACTCCCTTTTTCAACATCTTTTTTTGAACTCTCGACCTCACAATTGTTTTTCAACTCATTCTCTCTTTTTCTAGAGGTTTCACAATTTCTTTCTTCCTCAATCTCTCTCTCACTCTTTCTTTTTCGTTCAACCTCACTTTTACTCTCTCTTTTATCATCAATCTCACTTTTTACTTTCAGTTGGTCCCCATGGACCTGTGTTGGAGTTAAAGGAGCAAGTTTGATTATTTTTCCATCCCTTTCAAAATTGTACATGTTCCTGAACCCATCATAAATCATTCTCTTATCACACTGCCATGGCCTGCCCAACAAAATATGACCAGCATGCATAGGCACTACATCACAAAGCACCACATCTTTGTACTTCCTAATTGAAAAAGATACAAGCACTTGCTTATTTACCCTAACCTCCCCACAATCACTCAACCACCGCAACTTGTATGGTCTAGGGCGTTTCAAGGTAGGTAAATTCAATTTCTCAACTAAAGTAGTGCTAGCCACATTAGTACAACTTCCCCCGTCAATGATCATACTACATACCTTGTTGTTGATGTGGCATCTAGTATGAAAAATGTTCTCTCTCTGCAGCTCTGTATCATCCATCTTACTTTGTGTATTGAGAGCACGCTTGACAGCAAGAGACTCTCCATACTCCTCATCCTTACACTGATGTTTAATACTAGGCTCACGTCTCCTATCTGTCCCACTTTGTAGATTTCTAATCACTACACCTTGTGGATCCATCCTACCCCTCACTTCTCCCAACTTCAAATTTAACCTTTCAAACTTTTGTTGCATGGTCTGCAACACAAAGAATGAGTTATATACCATCTCCTTTGGTGATGAGTCATTTTTATGAGACATCATCATATGCTCTGCACAAAAAGGAATGTTAGTGGAAAAAAGGACCTCACACGCTCCCTTACGTGTTTACACTCAAATAATGGCACTCCACTCGTCTTTCACTCTTAATTGGCTTTTTTCACGATAATGATCTCTCACTCTCTTGCCTTTTACCCCAAGAGTTTTTCCCACTCATGTTCTTTTAAGAACTAATTAAACTCAATCAAGATAATACAACCTTGTTTTATCCCAACTAGTAATTAGGTCCAAGAAACAAGAACAAGAGAAAAACATGGAAGGAATAAAATGACATGAGACTCAAGGAATTTATACACTGGAAAGAGTAATAACCAAATAAGGTACAAACTAGAAAGATGTATTCAGCCCCTTTAAAGATAAGGCTCAATCAATGACAAAGTACTCAATTTTATATGGCAAATTATTTCAAACAACTACCCAAAATCCATCTCTCTCTCTTTTTCTTTTCTTTGGATTTTTTTTTTCGAATTTTATTTTCTTTTCCTTTCCTCAACAATTCAACCACAAACAGAAATATTCAATTGTGATAATCAAACAATTGAATTCAAACACATAAAACAATTGGCAAGGAAATAGAAGAGAATCAAAGAAACAACACTCCAAGCAATTGATAAACTTAGAGATGCAAGAAACCCTAGAAATTTCCAACTCTATAGATGGTGCAAATTTTGGCAGCCTTCAAACAAGCAATTTAGCCACCCAATGTTGATGAACATGAAACCAAAAAGATAGAGTAATCTGGCANCTCTCGGCAGACTCTCTTTCTTTTTCACTCTTTCTTTTTTGCTCATTTTCACTCTCACTCTTTCTTTTTTGCTCAATCTCTTTTTCATTCTTTCTTTTTTGCTCAATCTCCTTTTCACTCTTTCTTTTTTTATCACTCTCATTTGCACTCTTATTTTTTTTGACAACCTCACTTTTTAGTTTCAATTGGTCCTCATAGACCTGTCTTGGAGTTAAAGGAGCAAGCTTGATTGTGTTGCCTTCTTTTGAAAAGCTGTACATGTTTTTGAATCCATCATGTATCACTCTTCTATCATACTGCCATGGCCTCCCCAACAAGATATGACCAGCATGCATAGGCACCACATCACAAAGCACTTCATCTTGATACTTCCCAATGGAAAAAGTAACTAACACTTGTCTATCCACCCTAATCTCCCCACAATCATTCAACCACTGTAACTTGTACGGTCGAGAATGCTTCAAGGTAGGTAAATTCAATTTTTCAACTAAAGTAGTGCTAGCAACATTAGTACAACTCCCCCCATCAATGATCATACTACATACCTTGTTATTGATGTGGCATCTAGTATGAAAAATGTTCTCCCTCTGTTGCTCTGCATCATCCATCTTAATTTGTGTGTTGAGAGCACGCCTGGCAACAAGGGACTCACCTGTTACGGGGTATTCTACTCCATCATCATCACTAGCATCCTCCAACTCGGGTATCTCATCACTATCATCCTCACTTGCAGTCATCACCTCCCCATTGTCACGCATAATCATCACACGTTTGTTTGGACATTGAGAAGCGATGTGCCCTGAACCCAAACACTTAAAACATTTAATATCTCTGTTTCTAGAGGGTTGGGATGCTATCTTGGGTTTGTTGCTAGTTCCTTCATCTTTTCCTCTAGGTGGTTCGGTCTTTGCCTTTGTTACAACTCGATCATCTTTCTCCCACTTTGGTTTCCAAGGAGTGCTAGAAACCGAAGTGTACCTTGATGTCCCTTTCCTCTTTAATTGCCTCTCCAGCTTCATAGCCATGTGCACCATGTCTTCTATTTCTACATAATGTTGCAACTCAACCACATTGGCTATCTCCCTATTCAAACCACACAAAAATCTAGCCATAGTGGCCTCCCTATCCTTCTCTACATTTGCCCGTATCATGGCCACCTCCATCTCCTTATGGTAGTCCTCCACACTCCTAGACCCCTGTGTAAGATTTTGTAATTTCTGGTAGAGGTCCCTATAGTAGTGGCTAGGTACAAATCTCCGCCTCATGAGAGCTTTCAACTCTCCCCATGTCTCGACAAGCCTATCATAATTCCTCTTTCTATTGGTCACTAATTGATCCCACCAAATAATAGCATAATCAGTGATCTCAATTACTGCCGACTTCACTTTCTTCTCCTCTGAATAGTTATGACAATCAAAGATCAACTCTATCTTTTTCTCCCATTCTAAATAAGCTTTAGGGTCAGTTCTACCTTGGAAAGATGGTATTTTTATTTTGATGTTCTCAAGGTTTCTATCCACTCCATCACGACCCCGTGGGTTTCCCCAAAATCCTTTTTCACGCCTGACTTCTCTATGCCTACCCATCCCAACTTCAGATATTAGGTCTTCCTCATCCTCGCCATCTCCTACATCTTCATACTCATATTCTCTTCTAGGTTCACGTCTCCTCCTATCTCTCCCATCATGCAAACTTTTAATTATTTCATCTTGTTGATCCATCCTATCTCTCACTTCCCCTAACATCATGTTCAATCGTTAAAACTGTTGTTGCATGGCCTGCAACACAAAGGAGTTTTCTGCCATCCCCTTTGGTGATGAGTCACTTTTATGAGACATCGTACGTGCTTGACAAAAACAAATGTAAGTGAAAAAGACCTCACACGCTCCCTTACGTGTTTACACTCGAATAAGGGCACTCCACTCGTGTTTCACTCTTAATTGGCTTTTTTTTTTTTTTTTTTTTATAATGGTCTCACACTCTCTTGCCTTTTACCTCAAGAGATTCCCCACTCAAGTTCTTTAAAAACTAATTGAACTTCAAGTAAGATAATACAACCTTGTTTTATCCCCACTAGTAATTATCCAATAGACAAAACCAAGAGACAGACGGAGGGAAAAGAAAACAACAAGAGAATCAAGGGACATAGGAATGTAAGGGTAACTATAAGGTAAGATACTGA
>QGSO01000919.1:26507-155509 GCA_011037825.1 Carya cathayensis | reverse complement strand
GTTTACTTACGTGCATCATAGTACCTTTTGATGATTCCTAGTATCAGCCTACTTGGAAGGTGATTTTAAAAATTGTTAATTTAACATTAAACTCCTGTCAGTTATCAAAATGTGCTACTTATGCATTCTTCTGTATGTTGTATGTGCGTTACAACTTGATATATGTTCTTTCTATTCATTGTCTTTACTGCACGGGCTAGCTGTTGCAAAATATCTAAATACTTAAATTTGTAATGGTGATCTGCATTATTTTATAGGCATTAAGGAGTCTGACACTGGTCTAGCTGCACCAAGCCAATGGGATCTAGTGTCCGATAAGCAAATGATGCAGGAGGAGCAACCTTTGCAGGTGTGTCTTTCACTTCAGGTTCTGTTTAGCAGTGAGATTTTGTACGTATATAATCTGGAAGCATTGACATGGTTTGTCAATCAGGTGGCAAGATGCACAAAGATCATCAATCCTAACACTGAAGATGCCAAGTACGCTATAAATGTTAAGCAAATTGCAAAGGTATACTTTTATTCTTAATTCTTCCTTTACTTGGCATGGTACATTGTAAATTATCCGTTAGGTTTAAAATGTGAGATTTTTCTTAATAAACCATATGGAAATCCATCATTTCACATTGTCCTATCTTTGAATTTGTGTTATATTTGTTTACTTCACAGAATTTGGTTCAAAATTTGTGTTATGCATGTTTTAATAATCTCTTTTCAGAATATCCATTTTTCTCCTTACTTTGCATTCTTACAATAGTACTATCATGGAGTTTTCTGCCAAGGAGAGATGGTTCATTACTCTTATTTTTTTTCATATTTATATTGTAATTTCTTGTCGTTTGTTTGTTTATACAGGGGTTACCACACTGCAACTATTATCAAATAGGCAGATAGCGGTTAGGAAAGAGAAACTACCCTTTTAAAAATGAAAATTGAGATGTTAAGAAATGAGGAAGAGCTTCGGAAAAGAGAGGAAGATGTTGGAAAAAGAGAGGGCGAGATTGTCAAGAGAGAGTTGGGAGTTCACAACGACCAACTCGATACTCAAAGGCAACAAGTAGGCAACCGGCGTGAATGCCCACATCTTCATATTTATTGGGCAATTTCATTATTGATTTCTTTGTACTTAATACGATCATAGTGAATACTCACTGATCTGTGCTAATTAGTGTATAAATCTGAACACTTGCGAATCTACGCATTAACTTAGTAATTCTGGAAATGCCTACAAAATTGTAAGAAATATATGTGATGCATTTTGACGAGTGGGACATTACTTTAGAAAAAGTAGGCAATTTGTATGGCTGAATTTAACTGCTGATTTTGTTTTCCCGGAAGAACATATTGCACATAATTCAAAGTGTTTGGGAAGTATGACAGTGTGTCTTGTGAAGATAGTCTGCTACCACCTTTGTTCATGTTTTATTACTATAATTTTATTACCTCTCTTTTTATCCACTTATTGGAAGAAGTAAAGATCCAAAATCAGACCTTTTAATTTCCTTTCAATCCCTTCATCACGTTTACTAGTTATGTGGTACTAGTTAACCACCAATTATCAAGCATTCTCCTGAATCAGGTCCTTCCCCCACAAACAGAAGCGAAATATTGACATTTCATGGGTGGTTTTACCATCAGCCCCATTTGTAAACAAATAAAGAAAAGTAATTTTCACCAACCATATGTTGCCTTTAATATTACAACAGCTGTGTAATCTCATTGAACTTGAGAACATACAACATTTCAAGTTACCCATAAAAAGATAATTACAACTTCTGATTCATCTCTGTAGTACTTGAGATTCTGAGAATATTCAACAACTCAACTTACCCATCAAAAAATAATTACCTACTTCTCAAGTTACCCATCAAAAAATAATTAAAACTACAACTCAAGTTTGGGAATCAAAAAATAATTACAACAGCTCAAGTTATCCATCAGAAAATAATTACAACATCTAATTCTTGGATTTTGCTCATCTGGCTCCACTAAACTGGCCAATACATCATCACCCAAGATTTCCAACACCGAGATGCTCGACTCCCCATCGTTATTCCCCTTAATCTTGACATTTTTGTACAAAAGTTGCATGAATCTACTCATTTTCGAACTGAAATCAGAGCACAACAAATCAACTATATATGCTCAATCAATAGCATAAATTAAGATCAAACTAGATTTTACTGTAAAAATTTGTGCACAAGTATTAGTACCCAAACCNCCATTACTTTGAATCCAGATCAAGAAATAGTGAGATTCGAATAGATGGATTAGCATATGAGGGAACAACCCCCCAAAAAAAAATTGAAAAATGAAACTGAGGACGGAAGAGAGAGAGAGCGAGCTCAAGAGATATTTGTTGATTGGCTCTGTACTCTTTCATGCTCCTACGCTCCACCGCCAGATCCTCAGAAGTCGCTGCTGCAGAAGCTACCACCTCAAGTTCATCTTTACCCATATCCAGCCTTCTCCTCTCAGGGAAATCACTTCTTGCAGGAGTGGATTTCTGGGTCGACGGATGTGGAGAGAGGAGGAGCACTTTTAGATCTGCGAAGAGGAAGAAAAAATAAGAGACTCGTGCTGATAACGTGTTATGAAACTTATGAATTTCATTAAAGGTTATAGCGATATATATAGGAGTACAAAGGTTACTATGCATCGTCATATTTGACGGCTAGCTAAAAGTGGTCATACAATTTATTTTACAACACTTTTATCTTTTTGATAGTCTTTGTCTGCTTCTTTTTCCAAAAATTTAAGCACTAGTCTTATTTTAGTGAGAATGTGTAGACTGAAACCTTACTTCATTACCCACACGATCATGTGGGATTTTCAAGACAACTTTGATACCGTTTTCTACCACATTGTGCTGATCACTCCAATTACCATTTGCATTCAATACAACCCCTGGCTTTATGAGTGTTTCATCAAGGCCGGCCCATAGATCACCTTTAGACATTCTTCCACTTTTACACATGAACAGATGAACTCATTAGCAAGAGTGGCTTGCAAGGAAATCACCTCTGCATCGGGCTCTCACTTCTAGCTCAGGATCACTCTGTACTCATGCATACCCATGAAGATCTATGCACAATAATCCCAGTTCTTGCATTCTTTGTCAAAATATCTTTATTTTGGATCATCTCATGATCAAGTAGTTTCAAAATATGACTACATAAAAGTCCAACAAACACGAAGTTTTGACAACTCCATCCGTCCAGCTTCCTCCTTCTATCGGCACAACATATTTCAATTTATACGAGGAGATGGAGATCTAACTTTCTTGTCAAGTCAATAATAGTGGGCTATGTATATTTATATTTCATAAAACGATCTTGCTTGGTTACATGGTATTAATAATTCTGAATTAATTCATTTCTTTCTTGTCTCTGTTTTTGCTCAGCGGCACAGCCCATTGGAATTCCACCGGGAGGTGTAATCTTTGTCTATAATTTTGTAATTCTGTTTAGTGGTGTAGAAACTAGATATTGAACTGTAATATTGCCGCACCGAAATTAGGTGAAGCGTTGAGTTTATCTCTATTAATAGTGTAAATGAGTCAACTTCGAGCGAGCAGTAAATAGTCAAAACTTGTTCGTTTAACTTTTATATTTTTTTACCATAAATATAAGATAATACTATAAAAATAATAAATACGAAATTATTCAAGTCTATACAAGTTTTGTATGAGTTGATATATAAATATTGGAGTTGTATCATTTAATAATTGATCATAATCTGCGTTCACAAACGCCATTTAATAAACAAATCGTGCCAAATTCGAATTTGGTTGAGCCGATCCCAAGTCACTTGTCCAGCAATCTTTCTAGTTAGGAAAAATCTAGTTGTAAGCACAATTGTGTACTAATCTGCGTATCAATTTAATGTGATTGGTCAAAAAATAGATTTTATTAAAAATAGTGTTAATTTAAATTTTAAATATGAAAGAATCAGTATTGGTACGTAGATTAGTACGCGACTTTGCTTGTATGTAACAAAACTCTTATTTCTATGATGAGTCTTCCTCTTTTTCTTTTTTATCGTCTTTTATTTGGTTCTGTCACATTGTGGGGGGTAGACCGATCGACCACAATTTCAATCAACTAATATTTCAAGAATAATGAAAACAAAAAATGGCAATGGATAAAACATAAAGGTATTTATTCCTGTTCTCACTATGCCATAGTGATTGGACATCCACTTTTAAATTAAAGAAATGATATTTGTAGTTATAAAATATGTAAATACCGCACACTTCTTTAAAGATAGTGATGAATAAATATGAGACCTACATTATAAAATTAATTTTTTATTAGTATACTTTACTCTTTTTCAAAATGAGTGCACAATACTTGCACAACCCTTGATGGTATTCAACATTACTATTTAAATTCTTAATCTGGTGTAAGTGAACTTATTGTAGCAGTTAGGTCCTGTTTGAATATTGACCTAGTTGAGTTCTTATGAATAGTACTACGTTAAGATGATGAAGTGAGTTTTATAGGGTACATATAAGATGAGTTTAGATGTTAAGACAAGTTTAGATATATTTATGAGAAGTTGAAAAAAGTTCTGGGTCTCGCAGGTAAAGATATATTGAGTTGAAAAATGTGGTGGGTCTCACGTGTAAAGAGATTTTGAGTTGATATGAATTTAGTGATTTGAGAATTGAGTGTTGGAATGTTAGACTTAACTTAAAATCAAACTAAATTAAATTTATATCTTAATTCAATCCAGGCTCCAAATGGGCATAATAAAAAATTGACGCGTAAGTTCTTGATTAGAGGATGTAAAAGAGCTATTTATTATTGAGATTTTTTTTTTTTTTACTCGTTGAATTTGAATTAAAAATTTCAAAACATGACCTTTATGCATAATTTAAAAGAAAATAAATTTGGAATTCCACCGGGAGGTGTAATCTTTGTCTATAATTTTGTAATTCTGTTTAGTGGTGTAGATACTAGATATTGAACTGTAATATTGCCGCACCGAAATTAGGTGAAGCGTTGAGTTTATCTCCATTAACAGTGTAAATGAGTCAACTTCGAGCGAGCAGTGAATGGTCAAAACTTGTTCGTTTAACTTTTACATTTTTTTACCATAAATATAAGATAATACTATAAAAATAATAAATACGAAATTATTCAAGTATATACAAGTTTTGTATGAGTTGATATATAAATATAGGAGTTGTATCATTTAATAATTGATCATAATCTGCGTTCACAAACGCCATTTAATAAACAAATCGAGCCAAATTCGAATTTGGTTGAGCCGATCCAAGTCACTTGTCCAGCAATCTTTCTGTGATGAGTCTTCCTCTTTTTCTTTTTGATCGTCTTTTATTTGGTTCTGTCACATTGTGGGGAGTGGACAGATTGACCACAATTTCAATCAACTGATATTTCAAGAATAATGAAAACAAAAAATGGCAATGGATAAAGCATAAAGGTATTTATTCTTGTTCTCACTATGTCATAGTGATTAGGCATCCACTTTTAAATTAAAGAAATGATATTTGTAGTTATAAAATATGCATACATCACGCACTTCTTTAAAAATAGTGAATAAATATGAGACCTATATTATAAAATTAATTTTTTATTAGTAGACTTCACTCTTTTTCAAAATGGGCGCACAATACTTGCACAACCCTTGATTGTATTCAACATTACTATTTAAATTCTTAATATGGTGTAAGTGAACTTATTGCACCATTTTGGTCCGGTTTGAATATTAAGCTAAGTTGAGTTTTTTATGAATAGTAGTACGTTAAGATGATGAAGTGAGTTTTGTGAGGCACACTTAAGATGAGTTTAGATGTTAAAACAAGTTTAAATATATTTATGAGAAGTTAAAAAAAGTTATGGATCCCACATGTAAAGATATATTGAATTGAAAAATGTGGTGGGTCTCACGTGTAAAGAGATTTTGAGTTGATATGAATTTAGTGATTTGAGAATTGAGTATTGAAATGTTAGACTTAAATTAAAATTAAACTAAATTAAATTTATCTTAATTCAATCCAAGCTCCAAATGGGCATAATAAAAAAGTGATGCGTAAGTTCTTGATTAGAGGATGTAAAAGAGCTATTTATTATTGAGATATATTTTTTTTTTACTCGTTGAATTTGAATTAAAAATTTCAGAATATGACCTTTATGCATAATTTAAAAGAAAATAAATTTAATCAACTAACGGAATTATATAATTTAATTAAAAATAAATTTAATTTTATAAAACTTGATCTTCTTTTATTATTTGAGTCAATTAACCGGTTCTTTTTATTTTATTTATTTTACAGCCCTAACCAAAATAAATACCACCTATCGTGAAGTCTTCTTCTAAAGGAAAAACAGAGAAGTAAAATGAAAAGATAGTACTTAGTGATTAAGAAAGTAATTTTAAGTGTATTGGTGTATTTTTTTTTTTTACTTAATGATTAAGAAAGTGATTAAAACATGTGAAATGAAAAATGAAAGAAAAAAAAAATGCTGGGTGGTATGCCCAGCAGTATGAATGGGGCGGCATAGTAGCCTGACCCCTAAATCAACTTCTAACATACCAAATCCAATAAATGAGGCTCCTTAGTCCTTGAGAAGATTCAAGCATATTTTTTCAAATACACAAAATAACTTCAAAGAAATTCAACATAGCAGTAATTAATTTGTAAAAAGCTTTGTATAACCTAAATATTGGCTTGCAACTCTTCAAAATAGCAAAAAAAAATTCTGGCTATGCATTAATTTATTTTGTAGTTATACCAAACTCCAAAGACTTGAGTTCAAGTGATCTCCTTTTTAAAGTCTTTTTCCACTCTATTTTTTCTTTGATTCCTCTTATGCAATCACATTGGTGAAGTCCATGGGATGATGATTCAAAAAAGGCCAATGGTTTCTTCTGAAAAAAGGCCAAGAACAGTCTCACAAAGTTGTATTTTTTTTTTCTAGGAAAGCATTAATAGATTATAAAAGGATAACATAGAGTGCTATTACAGACCGAAATTTATAAAGCCAAGCTAGTGGTGGGTATCTTTTTCACTGTGAAAATCTAGTAATAATTGAGGTAATTTAATAAGGAGTATGTAGCCAAAAGTACTGTTTGTTATGGCCAATTGCGCCAATTGAAGTCCCATCGGTAGTTGTGATATCTGTGAAGATATTGAAAATAGACCAATCGGGAAGAATTTGAAGGGCATTTGATGGCATTTGTTATGGAACTTAATAATTTTAGATGGAAATGAAAGATAATTTTATATATTTTTTAAGGATTTTAAGAGATTTTTAAACTTTTCTAAATAATCATAAAAATGTTCAATCTTTATTTTTTAATAAATATATTGACTTAAATTTTCATTTCTTGAGGCCAGAGGGCCATGGCTCCCTTCTTGTCTCTATATATTTAGGTCCGCCATTGCTTCAAATGATTGATGAAAGTGAGATAATTAAAAAAAACTTATACCAATAGTATTTCTCTTTATAAATATCTTTTACAAAGAAAATTAAAATTACAAAAAAATATAAAGGACATTGATCTCATTTTTTATTGGCATAATTATTCTCTTTCGCTTGGATTTCGAATATAATACTAAACTTATATAGTGTCATATATGTCAACGGTAAACCAGAAAATCAAACCGGACTAGAATGGAACCTGAAAAACCAAAAGTTCTGTTTTGGTGATTAATAGATCCATATCGATTCTTAAATATCTAAAAACTAGTATACTAGTTCGCTTTTAAAATTTGTCCAAAACTAAACCGAACAGGACAGATTACACCCCTAATAGTGAGTGATCAAGTCTTGTTCATTTAACTTTTATTTGAATATGAGTGAATAGTTTTTCGTCAAGTTGAATTTTATGTTCACATACAGCTTTATTTAATATTCGAGCGAGCTTAAACTTATTCAAGAGTTACTTTTTTTTTATAAAATAAATTATTCATGCTATATATTAGAAATCTATCAACAATTTATGAATTTGGTTAATATCCTTAAATTTGTATGTAAGAGCATTAGTATTGGATTCATCAAATTCATCTTTAAAATTTGATGAAAAGTGCAAATTTTTCCTAACTCCAAAACCTTTATATCTATAATTCCACATTAGATTAGTCATTAGATTCATCAAAATAATAATATAATATTATTTTTTTAATAATAATATTTTTAATTTTTTTCTTCATATTTTATAATTATACTAACCATATGGACATTAATAGTTTAATTTAATACTTAAATAATTTATTCTCAACTAATTTAGAATAAAATAAAATAAAACCATTGCCTTTTAAAATTAGAATAAAATATTAGTTTGAATGTGGAATAGTAGACCTTCAAATTTGAAGAAAGAGTAACATTTACTGTAGCTCAAAACTTTCCAAATACTCATTTGATGAATCCAATGTAGGTTCATTTTAAGTAAATTTATCAAAATTTAGAGATATTGACTCTTGATGAAGCCAATACTAATGCTCTAATATACCTCTAAGGCCAATGATCATTTACAAATCTTATATGTATATAACTTTCAAAATGAAAGGTTTACTTTTGTAGAGCCACATCTATTTCTGCATTAAATTTGTATGACTGAGTTTAGTCATTTAATTGCTATGACTGAACAAGCTGGTCTGTACAATGCACCCAAGTCCTTCTCATGCGCATGCGTATCTTTCTATCTAATAGTCTTTGTCTGAGTATCTTTCTCTTTCCTTTCTGATCGCCTTTCTCTAATCCAATGACATGGTGGGAGTCAGTAGTCCATCACAATATGTCCCATTATCTAATCCAAATCATCACGAGAACAACAGTTGAAAAGAAATTCTCAGCGTTAAACACGAGAACGTGCACACCACTCTTTTGACAAAAAGCTAAAGGCATCAAAAGGTTAAGAGCACCAGTACTAGTCCCACGAGGCACCTTTATTGATTGCCCTTTTATCTTTTTGATAGCCTTTGTCTGCTTCTTTTTTCAAAAATTTAAGCAGTGGTCTTATTTTAGTGAGAATCATGTGTAGACTGAAACCTGACCTCATTACCCGCATGATCATGTGGGATTTTCAAGACAACTTTGATAACGTTTTCTACCACATTGTGCTGATCACTCCAATTACCATTTGCATTCAACACAACCCCTGGCTTTATGAGTGTTTCATCAAGGCGGGCCCATAGATTGCACCTTTAGACATTCTTCCACTTCTACACAACTCATTAGCAAGACTGGCTTGCAAGGAAATCACCTCTGCAACGGGCTCTCACTTCTAGCTCAGCATCACTCTGTGCTCATGCATACCCATGAAGATCTATCTACAATAATCCCAGTTCTTGCATTCTTTGTCAAAATATCTTTATTTTGGATCATCTCATGATCAAGTAGTTTCAAAATATGACTACATAAAAGTCCAACAAACACGAAGTTTCGACAACTCCATCCGCCCAGCTTCCTCCTATTGGCACAGCATATTTCAATTTATACGAGGAGATGGAGATCTAACTTTCTTGACAAGTCAATAATAGAGGACTATGTATATTTATATTTCATAAAACGATCTTGCTTGGTTATATTTATATTGAGTTGAAAAATATGGTGGGTCTCACGTGTAAAGAGATTTTGAGTTGATATGAGTTTAGTAATTTAAGAATTGAGTGTTGAAATGTTAGACTTAACTTAAAATTAAACTAAATTAAATTTATATCTTAATTCAATCCAAGCTCCAAATGGGCATAATAAAAAATTGATGCGTAAGTTCTTGATTAGAGGATGTAAAAGAGCTATTTATTATTAAGATATATTTTTTTTTACTCGTTGAATTTGAATTAAAAATTTCAAAACATGACCTTTATGCATAATATATAAATTTGTCATCCCAAGCATCAATCTCTTGAAGTTAAAGAGGAGTCAGCCTTTTTTTATTAGAATATTTAGGTAAAAGACAAGACAACTCAACTCAACAAAAAGCAATTCACCAATCCCAACTTACTAGAAAAGTGTGGAGTATTGATCTCTTGTACATTAATACATCCTTTAGTTGATGAGGAACCAATAGAAACAATAGTGCTTGGTGGCAAGGAATACTGTCAACTAGCGTTTCCTCCTAACACATGAATATGAAAGACAGTAATGCTTAGTGCAGGAAATATTGGCCAATAGATGTCCATTTCAGGATCAAGGTGTCTATGGTAAGTTTAGGAAAAAACAGTAAACAAACTTTTTTCTTTGATGATAGAATATTTTATTACGGGGTACGGAGAGTACCTCAACTATCCTCAACACTTCTCATTACTATTCATTACTTTTCACCTACTTTTACTACTATTCCTTACTTTTTACCTACTTTTTATTACTATTCATTACTTTATTATTACTTTTTACCTACTTTTTACTACTATTCACAACTCTACTCAACACTTCTCAACACCCAAACCCACCATAAATCAACTTCTAATATACCAAATCCAATAAATGAGGCTCCTTAGTCCTTAAGAAGATTCAAGCATATTTTTTAAAATTCAAATACACAAAAGAACTTTAAAGAAATTCAACATAGCAGAAATTAATTTGTAAAAAACTTTGTATAACCTAAATATGGCTTGCAACTATTCAATATAGCGGAAAGTTTTTTTGGCTATGCATTAATTTATTTTGTAGTTATACCAAACTCCAAAGACTTTGGAGATCACTTGACTTGAGTTCAAGTGATCTCCAAAGTCTTTTTCCACTCTTTTTTTCTTTGATTCCTCTTAAGCAATCACATCTGTGGAATCCATGGGGTGATAATTCAACAAAATCCATGGAGAATAACCATTTCACATTCTTATGGCACAATTCAAAGATACAATAGGAAGATTTTCAAAGAATTTAAGGAATATGGGACATTAGCTAGCTATATGATGCATGTTTGGGTTCAATCCTGAAACATCCAATAAAAAGCTAGTTCTCCACTACCACTATTTTCGTCTGAGAAATTAAGGATTCGAGAAAGTATGCAGAGATATATGAGTAAAACTAGTGATTTCTTCTGAAAAAAGGAATTCACAAAGTTGTATTTTTTTATTTTTCTAGGCAACCATTAATAGATTATAAGAGGATAACATAGAGTGCTATTACAGATCGAAATTTATAAAGCTAGGCTGGTGCTGGGTGTCTTTTTCAATGTGAAAGTCTAGTAATAATTGAAGTAATTTGATAAGGAGTATGCAGCCAAAAGTACTATTTGTTGTGGCACATTGCGCCAATTGAAGCGTCAACTTAAAGGAAAAAAAAATGGATTTTCACAGTTAATAAGACGAATTTATATATATAACCTGTGATATTAGAAGAATTCCAATTTGAATTAAGGTTGAAGCTGGCATCCCTAAGTGAAAGAGGAATTATGTAGCTTAATTTGAACGATGCAAATTAAAGAGAATTTCTGGACATGATGAAGAAATCCAAAGCTCCCTCCGGACACCTTCTCCATGATCTATCTACATCATCATGATCTTCCGACTGCCTGCCCGCATTCATTCGTGTAAATTTCGTGGAAATTACTTTAATGGGTAGATGGCTCAGTTTTTATGGCTTAATTATTTAGCCAAAGCCTACTTTCCTTCAAGTCTTTAAAAAAAAAAAAAAATCCATTTCAATCAAGTCTTTTTCCAGTTCTCTACTTTTTCTTTGATTCATTTAATTCAATTACATGGAATGGATTTCTCCACCATGTACATGAGTTGGCAACATTAATTCAACACGAAAAAATATATTTGCAAGTCGACGATGTGGATAACACATTTAACAAAATGCTTACATGGCCAAATTTGAATATCACAAATCAAAATTTTTCCATGTAAATAATGTTATAATGTGTTCTATATATCAGCTTGCAAATAGAAGAATTCATTCAACTTATAACATACCAAATCCAATAAATGAGGTTCCTTAAAAATCAAATACACAAATAACTTGCGACTTTACAAATAGATTTTCTGGAAAATTTTAAAGAAATTCAACATAGCAGAAATTAATTTGTACAAAGATTTGTATAACCTAAATATGGCTTGCAACTCTTCAATATAGCATAAAGCTTTTCTGGCTATGCATTATTTGATTTTGTAGTTATGCCAAACTACAAAGACTTGTGTACGAGTCTCCTTTTTCTTTTATGTCTTTTTCAACTCTACTTTTTCTTTGATTCCTCTTATTCATCTTTGGAAAAATATAAAGTTAGGCAAAAATGGTAATTTCATAAGACTAACATCTACCATTATTATAAATGACCAATATCTTCCCAAACTTCACAGAAAAATACCATGCACTCAAAATCACATTTTCTTTTGAAAAATCACCATTTAATTAAGGTATGCACCATGGCTTCCCTAGGGACTATTTGCACACTCTAGCTTCCTTCGCCACAAAAAGGGTAATGGTTGTGTTCGTGACTTTATAACGAGCAATACCCAACTCCCACTATAATTAGCTAGCTATATGATGCATGTCTGGGTTCAATCTTGAAACGTCTAATAAAGAGTTAGCTCTCCCACTACAATTATTTCCGTCTGAGAAATTAAGGAGTCAATCGAGAAAGTATGCAGAGATATACGAGTAAAACTAGTAGTTTCTTCCAAAAAAAGGCTAAGAGTAGTCTCACAAAGTTGTATTTTTTTTCTAGAAAAGCATTAATAGATTATAAAAGGATAACATAGAGTGCTATTACAGACCGAAATTTATAAAGCCAGGCTAGTGGTAGGTGTCTTTTTCACTATGAAAATCTAGTAATAATTGAGGTAATTTGATAAGGAGTATGCAGTCAAAAGTACTGTTTGTTATGGCCCATTGCGCCAATTGATGCCCCATCGGTTCTTGTGCCGATGAATTTTCTAAGCAACTTGGAAAGGACTTTAGTAAAGTTGTGATATCTGTGAGGATATTGAAAATAGACCAATCGGAAAGAATTTGATGGAACCTAGTAATTTTAGATGGAAATGAAAGAGAATTTTATATGTTTTTTAAGGATTTTAAGAGATTTTTAAAATTTTCTAAATAATCATAAAAAAGTTCAATCTTTATTTGTTAATAAATATATTTACTTAAATTTTCTTTCCTTGAGGCCAGAGGGCCATGGCTCCCTTATTGTCTCTATATACGTAGGTCCGCCATTGCTTCAAATGATTGATGAAAGTGAGATAATTAAAAAAACTTATACCAATAGTATTTCTCTTTATAAATATCTTTTACAAAGAAAATTAAAATTACAAAAAAATATAAAGGACATTGATCTCATTTTTTGTTGGCATAATTATTCTCTTTCGCTTGGATCTCGAATATAATACTAAACTTATATACTGTCATATATGTCAACGGCAAACCGGAAAATCAAACCGGACTAGAACGAAACCTGAAAAACCAAAAGTTCTATTTTGGTGATTAATAGATATTCTTAAATATCTAAAAACCAATACACTGGTTCGGTTTTAAAATTTGTCCAAAACTAGACCGAACAGGACAGATTACACCCCTAGTAGTGAGTGATCAAGTCTTGTTCATTTGACATTTATTTGAATACGAGTGAATAGTTTTTCGTCAAGTTGAATTTTATGTTCACATACAACTTTATTTAATATTCGAGCGAGTTCAAACTTATTCAAGAGTTACTTTATTTTTATAAAATAAATTATTCATGCTATATATTAGAAATCTATCAACAATTTATGAATTTGGTTAATATCCTTAAATTTGTACCTAATATACCTATAAGGCCAATGATCATTTACAAATCTTGTATGTATATAACTTTCAAAATAAAAGGTTTACTTTTGTAGAGCCACATCATCTATTTCTGCATTAAATTTGTATGACTGAGTTTAGTCATTTAATTGCTATGACTGAACAAGCTGGTCTGTACAATGCACCCAAGTCTTTCTCATGCGCATGCGTATCTTTCTATCTAATAGTCTTTGTCTGAGTATCTTTCTCTTTTCTTTCTGATCGCCTTTATCTAATCCAATGACATTGTGGGAGTCAGTAGTCCATCACAATATGTCCCAATAATTTTGTAGTTATCACGAGTCTTCTTCCACTCCTTTTTTTTATTATTAAATTCTATTCTCAGATCTATCTACCTCATAATTTTCCGACTGCCCGCGTTCAATCGTGAAAATTTTGTGAAAATCACTTTAATGGGTAGATGGCTCAGTTTTGATTATTTAGCCAAAGTCTCCTTTCTTTCAAGTCTTTTTATATTTTATTTTTTCAAAGACCTTTCATTCAAGTCTTTCTCCATACTCTGGTTTTTCTTTGATTCATGGACACTCCACCACATGAGTAGGCCACATTAATTCAACAAGAAAAATTATATTTGCAAGTCGACTTGGATAACACATTTAACAAAATGTTTACATGGTATTAGTGCTTTCAGCTTTGTATAACCTAAATATGGCTTGCAACTCTTCAATACAGCAGAAAGTTTTTCTGGCTATACATTAATTTATCTTTTAGTCATACAAAACTCCAAATACATTAATTTATCTCTTTTTCTAGTACCCTGTATTTTCTTTGATTCCTCTTCTTCAATCACATATATGTGGAATTCATGGAGAATAACCAGCTCATATACTTAGAGCACAATTCCAAGATACAATTGGAAGATTTACAAAGAATTTTAAGGAATATGTGACATTATTTTCTGGGTTCAATCTTGAAACGTCCAATAAAGATCAACTCTCTCACTGCGGCCATTATTTTCGTATGAGAAATTAAAGAAAGAGTACTGGGAAAAGTATGCAAAGATATATGAGTAAAACGAGTGGTTTCTTCTAGCAAAAGGCCAAGAGCAGTCTCACAATGTTAAATCTTATTGCTGTTTTAGGAATAAGAATGCCAATTTTTGTTGTCTTAGGAACGGGTGGGACCTAACTTACTGGCTTCTTTCTGTGATGATTCAATGATTCTTCTTGATCTTCTTCTTTTATTTGGTTCAGAAATTCAATCAACGTCATACCGATCTTTGTCCATCCATCCAAAGTTTGAATAATTGTACCAGCTTTGTTCTCTATAAAATAACGAAGAAACTTTCTGCATATTGTTATGGAAATGAAAGGGAATTTTACTTAAATTTACTTAAATAACGAAGAAACTTTCTGCATATTTACTTAAATTTTCTTTCCTTGAGGCCAGAGAGCCATGGCTCCCTTCTTGTCTCTATATATGTAGGTCCGCCATTGCTTCAAATGATTGATGAAAGTGAGCTAATTAAAAAAACTTATCTGAATAATATTTCTCTTTATAAATGATGACAGATACTGTTGGCATATTTCTTATGGGCATGTGTTTTTTTAATCCTTGTCTTGATTATGCTCATACTAATTAATTAATTGCCCCCTTTATCATATTAAATATAGTACCTGTCATCTTTGCACTGATCTGCCAATTTAAGGTATCTCAACACCATCAACGTGTCATCTGACAGCTCAACATCTTCCGACTCGGTCCCCAGTCTGTGTTTTCACCTGAAAGGAGATATTCTGTATGCAGAAGCTGAATCGAAGGCTGCAGATTACTCTAGAAGGAGACTCTGAATTAATTGTCTACCATGCATGCAACCAATATGAATTCGTCTCCAGCAATAATTCTTGTTTGTTTTAGGTGTGATTTGGATAATAAAATAAGATGATTATCTTTTTCTCTACGCGTTCAACAGTTTCAAAGAAATTCTCAGCGTTAAACACGAGAACGTGCTCACCACTCTTTTGAAAAAAAAGCCAAAGGCATCAAAAGGTAAAGAGCACTAGTCCCACAAGGCACCTTTATTGATTGCTCTTTTATCTTTTTGGTAGTCTTTGTCTGCTTCTTTTTCCAAAAATTTAAGCAGTAGTCTTATTTTAGTGAGAATGTGTAGACTGAAACCTTACTTTATTACCCACACGATCATGTGGGATTTTCAAGACAACTTTGATACCGTTTTCTACCACATTGTGCTGATCACTCCAATTACCATTTGCATTCAATACAACCCCTGGCTTTATGAGTGTTTCATCAAGGCCGGCCCATAGATCACCTTTAGACATTCTTCCACTTTTACACATGAACAGATGAACTCATTAGCAAGAGTGGCTTGCAAGGAAATCACCTCTGCAACGGGCTCTCACTTCTAGCTCAGGATCACTCTGTACTCATGCATACCCATGAAGATCTATCCACAATAATCCCAGTTCTTGCATTCTTTGTCAAAATATCTTTATTTTGGATCATCTCATGATCAAGTGGTTTCAAAATATGACTACATAAAAGTCCAACAAATTCGAAGTTTTTACAACTGCATCCGCCCTTCTTCCTTCTATCGGCACAACATATTTCAATTTTTACGAGGAGATGGAGATCTAACTTTCTTGACAAGTCAATAATAGAGAACAATGTTAGGCTATATATATTTATATTTGATAAAACTATCTTGCTTGGTTACATGGTATTACTAATAATTCTAAATTAATTCATGTCTTTCTTGTCTCTGTTTTTGCTCAACAGCACAGCCCATTGGAATTCCACCGGGAGGTGTAACTTCGTCTATAATTTTTAATTATGTTTAGTGGTGTAGAAACTAGATTTTAAACTTTAATATCTAGTCGAGTTTATCTCTACTAATCGTGTAAATGAGTCAAATTCTAGCGAGCAGTGAATGGTCAAATCTCTACTAGATTTCATATTTAGTATTATGAACATGATTTATTTTTTTACTATAACTATAGTATATTACTATAAAAATAATAAATTGGAAGTTATTCAGATTCATACAAGTTTTGTACGAGTCGGGCCGAATTTTACAGGAGTTGTATCATTTAATAATTGATCATAATCTCGTGTTCATGAATGCCATTTAACAAACAAATCGAGCCAAATTCAAATTTGATTGAGCCGATCTCAAGTCACTTGTCCAGCAATCTTGTTTATTTAGGACCCTATTCTCTACTTGGAGAGGTTTACTGCATCTTGCTCTTCCGAGACTTCAAAGGCAAATTATGAAAAAGGTTCGCTTATAGCTATATTAGCTGTTGACACTGAAACAAAAAGCACAAACTGTTGGAAATATTTTTAAATAGTTTCAATTTGCCAACAATAACAAGAAAAGGTTGACAAAAAAATCTATAAACAGAACCATGACTATCCATCAGCCATGGTTACACAATACTATGGCTATAAATAAGTATCCATCAGCCTATATGGCTATACAATACCATCGTCATTTGAAAGGCAAACAATTTAAGAACGTCAACTTCTTAAAAAGGCAAACAATTGATTGAGTGCATAACATTCAACTATTCTTATTAGCTCCCCAAACATTTTAATCAACCAGATGCAACACAATTCTTGGAGTGGCAACCCATCAAACATCTAAACCGAATTAACAAAACTTCAAATGCCACGGAATAAATAAGAATTTGATAAAGTCAACATGAGAATCTAAACAATCATTATTATTGAAAAATAATAAGAAAAACAAAATCATTTCAGAACATCATGAAAATAAGGTGTCTGCAAATCCGTAAATTCTGTAACATACAAATAGGATAAAAAAAGTTTGCTTATTGTGTTAAAGATTAAAATTTTGTACTTAGTATTTTCACCCGACTTTGACAAAACGGATCAAGTTAGAGTCGGATTTAATTTTAATTTTTCAACCAAGTCGGAGTAGGAGGAGTTGCTGGACCGACTCCAACTCCACTCCGACTTTGAATCGACTCCATATTGTTATAGGTTATAAAAATATGTATTTATCTATATATTTATCATATATACTAATATAGTTATATAACTAGAACTTATGTAGTTGAATTCAATAATATACTAGTATGAGCTAATTATTAGAAAATAATATACTTATACTACAATATAAATAGACTAATGATAGTTTAGTACATGATGTAAACATCATAGTATTATACTACCATATATAATCAAGTATAGAAATAAGTTAGACATTAGTATAATATAATAACATGTAATACTATAATATAATAACATGTAATTAAACTCTAAAAATAATATGTAATACTATAATATGATAACATGTAATTAGACACTATAGTATAAGTCTAGTATAAAAATAAGTTAGATTTTAATATAAAAGTAAATTAGCAGTGAATGATTTAGTTTTAGTTTTTAATCATTTTGTAAAAATTGAAATTCGAAAGCCCATAATTTTTTTTTTTTAAATGGGTTAAATGTGAAGGTTAAAAAAGGCCCAAAGTTGGAAAACCAAATCCGACTCCACCCTGAAAAGTCAAGTCAGAGTCAAATCAGAGCCTACAAAAGTCGGAGTCAGAGTCGAAGTTCCCATTTGAACAAAAAGGCAGAGTTGGAGTTGGATTTAGGAGAATCCAACTCCGACTAAGTTAGTGCTCACTCCTAGAGGAGGGTCGCATATGAAAGAAAAGGGGGCGTTTTGTAAGAAATGTTAGAAAAAAGGAGGAAAATTGGAATTGATTTTTTTAATGCAAATCATCAAAATCGCGGGGTATGCTTTTATCAAAGACTTCTCCCCAGCATTGATGTTTATTGATACAACTTAACCAGATCGAAAACACTTTTGTAGGGAAGGAATCGAAAAGAAGAATATAATTAAGGGAGTTGGAAAATTAAGAATATGCAATGAATAATTGGAAAAGAAATATATGGTGAAAGGTTTCCATTTCACTAATATATAGCATATTTATCACTTTGAAATGCTTTTGCTACGCTACTCTCTGGTCCATGCATGGATCAACGAGTACTCAAGTACAACCAGGGAATTGTAAGAGACCCTGTTCCCACTTCTTTCTTTCAAATTTCAAGAATATGATGCCACACCCCCACACTCCCAATGTGCTGATCTACAAGATGAGCTTTTTTCTTTTTCTTTTTCTTTTTTTTTTTTAAATTTAAAGAAGAGCGAATGTCACGTGTTTATAAGTGACCTCCTCCCAATTTTATTATGAACCCTCACTTGTGGCGGAGGAATACCCTGAGAACAATCCAACACACCTGCGATATTACATCTCAAATGCCAACAATTTTCAAAGCCAAAACCAATACAAAAATTATTATAAACGTAAATAAGGAAGCTCCCAACAATCCGTTCCCAGCAAACCTCTAAGCATCCCGCTTCCTATCTCTGCTCCAGTAAATGACCAACAATTATTAAGAGCACCTTGTTTGGCAAGAAAATCCACAACCATGTTAGCTTCTCTAAAAATATGACAAATACTGCAATTCAAGGCATCAAACAACATTTGAGTTTCTTCCCAAAAATCCCACAAATACCAAAGGTTACACTCTCTGGATTGGATCCATCCCACTAAAACTGCCGAATCCGATTCCACCATAACATTTCTAAGTCCCATATGGCGAGCCATGCGGAGGCCATCCAAAAGAGCACGTCCCTCAGCGACGTTATTGGATGCCACACCATAATGGGTTGCAAAACCCGCCATGGTTCGACCCTTATCATCCTGAAGAATGCCTCCCCCGCCAGCCATCCCAGGATTACTAAGAGAACTCCCATCAATATTTAGCTTGACAATACCCCTTCTCTGTTTCTTCCAAGCAACAGCCTTCGCACTTTTCTTTTTAACTGGAACAAAGGGAACATTTAATTCCTTAAGAATTGCTAGATCTTGAGGATGCATCTGTGTGAATTTACGATCTCGAAGGAACACATCTAACAAGGCTATCTTCACCCACCGAACCACCCCTCGCCAATTAGTAATTTTATCATCCATCCGTGCAGCACACCGTGCTCGCCATAGCGCCCAAGTGATAATAATAGGTAAAAGCCCCCGGCACACACCTGTTTGTGAAGCCACCGAAGCACGTAACCACCATATATTAATGATCCCCTTCCAAGTTCGAATATGAGGTAGTCAAATGCCCAGAATACTTGCAAAATAATTCCAGCTTTTGGTGGCTAGCTCCCCATCACCTAAAACATGATCAATTGTTTCTTGTTTCAGAGACACACAACAATTACATTTTGAGACCAAATGGATCCCAAGATTAGCAATTAAGTCATCCGCCGGCAAGGCCTCTTTTCTTGCTCGCCAACAAACGAAGGACATTTCCTTAAGAATATACTTGTGCCATAGCCATTTACGCCAAAGACAAGTATCTCCATGCAACCTGATAATATGCCAAGCAAATTTTGTCGAAAACACTCCATCCAAAGAAGGCTACCAAACCAGAATATCCTTACCATTTCGTAACGTTCCCGGCCAAGCTACAATTTTTTTAACCAGCGGCACAAGTAACAGGGCAGTTAACTTCTGCATATCCCAGCCCAACGGTGTTCTCATATCAGCAACCTGCAATTTTGTGTCCCCCACCACCTCTTGTGAATCAGCAAGTGCCTCGTTCCCCTGCCAGTTATCGAACCATAAATTTGCCTCTCCATTTCGAATCAACTTGCAAGTATTTCTAGCTACCATCGGCATAATAGACATGAACTTTTTCCAAAAATGGGATCCCACGTCGTGAGGTAACGCTGCAAGATGTTCTCCTCTGCCATATTTTGTCGAGAAAAATTTGGCCCAAAATGATCTACCTTCCAATAATTTCCATGAAAATTTCATGAATAACGACATTTGAACTTCGGCAAGATCTCTTATACCCAACCCACCTTCCTCCACTGGAAAGCAAATATTCCTCCAAACTACCCACTTCCTCTTCTTCCTTTCCTCCCCAGAGCTCCAAAGAAAATTGGAAAAAATAGAAGTACTTTCAACACCCCCTTCGGCACATTCATAACCGATAAAATATGTATTGACAAACTCGATAAAACATGCTTGAGAAGAATAATTTTACCACCAAAGGATAAAAGTTTACTCTTCCACCCCACCAAATTTTTTGCACCTTCAAGATCAAAGGCTCAAACAACCGGATAGTGATCCTTCCCACATGCAACGACACCCCTAAATACACACACGGCCATTTTCCTTCCACAAAGCCAGTCAATCTCAGCACCTCTAATAATTTCCTAGCAAGTGGAAATGTAGAGGAGAAGAAAATAGAAGACTTTGCCGAACTCACCAACTGCCTCGACATAGATTCATATGCATTTATAGTCTTCATCAATTGCTTCACAGAATTCTTTTCCCCATTCGCAAAAATAAGAATATCGTCAGCATAAAACAAATGAGAAATCAACGAGCCTCAATTTGAGTTGAACAGTTTGACCTTAGCCTTTTGAAAATCATCTTTGAGCATGCGCGAAAGAAGTTCTTGAGATAAAATAAAAAGATAAGGCGAAAGTGGGTCACCTTGTCGAATACCTCAAGACGGCTTGAAGAACCCTTTCACATAACCATTTAGCATGACCAAACACATAGGAGCTGAAATACATTTAAAAATCCCCGCCATTGCTCCAAGAATCCCAACCTTCGCATCACTTCCAACAAAAATTGCCAAGTCACAGCCTTGCATATCAATTTTAATCATAATGTTCTCGCCTCTTGTTTTTTTTATTAATGCTATGAACAAGCTCCTGAGCAAGAGACATGTTGTCAAAAATACTGCGGCCCTAGAGAAATGCCATTGCTCTTCAGAAATCAATTTCTCCATTATCGGCGAAAGACAGAACACCAACATCTTAGAAAGAATCTTATAAACTACCGAACATAGACTTATTGGACGGAATTGGGAAGAGCTATTCGGTTCTTCAACTTTTGGAAGTAAAACAATATTAGTAGCCCCAAAGAATGTAGTCAATGGCTTCCCTTCAAAAAACTCCACAGCCAATCGTAACAAATCGTCTTTAACGATATCCCAACAATGCTGAAAAAAACTTGTCCGAGAAACCATCAGGACCTGGGCTACTATCCTGCGGAATAGACCATAATGCCTCTTTGACTTCTGAGAGTACTGGAACTCGGCACAAGGCCAAATTATCTTTAAAAATAATAATAGAAGTCAGACAGAATTCATTCCCGCATTTTCCATATTTACAGTCGATGTCGTAAGCTGGGCTTGACAGAAATCGACAGCTTCGGTTAACACTGCAGCACCCGACTGAATCACCCTTAATACGCTCCAATCCTTCATATATATATATTTTTTTACATCTCAATGAAGCATGAAAAAATGCCCTGTTATCATCCCCTTCCGAAATCCATTTTAACCTGGATTTTTGGCATCTCATGATCTCCTTTCTAAGCATATAATGCAGATGTTTTTGCTTACATCTCAATAACTCAACCTCCATCTCCTGTGAATAATCATGTACAAGAGCTTGTTGCCGAAACAGCAATTCTTCTTCAATCATATTCAAATCAGACTCCACCCTGCTGAAGACCTTGTAATTCCATTTTTTCAGGATACGTTTTAACGCTTTCAACTTCATACTCACTTGCACCATAGGGCAGCCTTGCACCTCTTGATTCCAGCAATCCCAAACTACAGAGAGGAAGTCCTCATGATAACACCACATACGTTGAAAACGAAATGGTTTAGAACCAACCTGACTATCATTCACCAACGTCGTGATCATTGGACTATGATCAAAAAATGTGTGTGATAGATACTCCATTCGACAATAAGGGAAAATTGACAAGAATTCTGAGTTCACCAATTCTTTGTCCAACCAAGCCCAAATGCGCCGACCCCCTAACCTCCCATTACACCAAGAAAAGTGGTTGCCAGAAGAGTTAATGTCAAGTAAACCACATTCTTGAATGCAATTATTAAAATCCAGATGAGCACGAGAGGAACGATAGCTCCCACCAATTTTTTCTCCTTCCAAACGGATAATATTAAAGTCCCCACCAATAAACCAAGGCCTTCCCTCCACATTAACATCACTAAGATACAGCCATAAAGCCCGACGCTGTTGTTGGAAGCAGCTCGCATACACAAAGGAGGTCAAGACCCGACAATTACCCACTGAAACCAACCCAAAATTGCTTGCTCCATCACCGAATGCAACTCAAACTCAATCTCATCTGCCCAAAATAACCAAACTTTGCCGCCAACCTCAACAATATGACTAAAATTAATAAGGTGTAACCAACGTGCCCAGCGAGCACACTTATTCATTGAAAGAAAAGGTTCCAATAAAGTTACCACCGATGAACGGTATTTAAATAATATGCCATAAGCTAGCCTTCGACGAAAGAATGCCCCTAATGTTCCATATCAGAATCTTCATTAATCAATAATGTTTGTTTGACTGTGTCATCGGTACAAGGAAAACCATAGCTTTTTTCTTCCTACCACCCCTCAACTGCTTAAAAGGAACTTCGATTTCACTGTCCGATTCGTAACATTTGGCCGCGAGTTCATCAAGCTCATCTTCCTCCTCCCTTTCCAATAAAAAATTATCCTGCATTCCCAATCCCACACGTTCATCATCTACATCGATGGCCCTGATCGAATGTCGACCAAGTTCATATTCCAATGCTTCATTGATAATTTTCAAAGCACTTCTCGGAGAAGAAATCCTGTCCAACAGTTCATCAACCAGCTCCTTGTCTTCCATTTTTTCTGACTGTTCAAACCAGCTTTGAGAAGATGATGGTTGAGCCAGCACCCTCTGTTCTTGATTACTCTCGATCCCTAGGTCATCTAAGATGAGCTGAGAACCTCTGCTATCCAATAAGAAAGTGACGCTGACATGAAGCCCAAGCTGTGCGTGAGCCCCATGCACCAAGATAATTCTACGATTCCAACATTCACACATGTGGTATCGGTGGATTCCTTGGCATATTAAAATAAGCCTAATCCTACGCTACTCCCACAAGCTCACAAGCCGGTAATGTGTCCAGTATTCTTCGAATTCCGCAAGCGATCAGTTTTTTTCGTATCTAGCTATCTGGCTTACTATATTCCTGCTTTTCCTTAATGAGAATATGGACGCAGTGGAAATGGAGTTCTTCTAGTGTCAAAATAGATAATTGCAGTGTGTTAAATCAAAATTCTTTTACACAACAGGCTGTCAAAGACCCAAAATATATGTTATTGTTATGAAATCTTATGAATTCCTTAAAGAGATACAGCGATATATATAGGAGTACAAAGGAGACTATGCGTTTGACGGCTAGCACTATGCGTTTGACGGCTAGTTAAAGGTGGTCATATAATTTATTTTACAACACTCCCCCTTTGGATGACCACATATAAAGAATATGCCTCGTTAAAACCTTGTCAAGGAAAAACCCAGTGGGAAAAAACCAATGACGAAGGAAAAAGAGTACAATATTCATGTATATCGCCAAGTGCTTTAAGATTGCCTCATTAAAACCTTGCAAAGGAAAACCCAGTGGGATAAAACCTTAGCGAAGGAAAAAGAGTACAATCAGCACAAGTCTTCAAGACTTTACTCCCCCTGAAAAGTGCATGATAATAGGCCTTCAAGTTTCCGCATTCCAATGTTCTGCACAATCTTCAATTTCACATTTTTTCTCATGAATTGCAATGATCTCTCTGTGAAAATGCAATATCAGATCGAGTGCAATTTTCAAGATACTTCAGGACCACAAATTTCTTCATCGTCTTCACAAGGACGAAATGGGTCTTTCTTCTCATCAAATGATCTGAACAACCATTGGAGTACTCAGGGGATGAGCCTTGTCCATGTAAAAGTTCTTCAAGATCGTTTTAACATTAAATTCACTACTCTTCAGGAGTTGTGCTCTTCTGGAGTTCTTGTAAATCACATAGTTAGTGGAGAAGTCATCAATATTAATTCGCCAACCTCCATATTCAACAAAAACGGTAGCCACGTTTTTAGACCGGACAAGCACCGCATGATTTTATAGCTCTTCTGGAGCTGTCAGGCGCCGCAAGGCTATGATGCTACATCTCTTGTCTCTTGTAGAGAGATGCTTCACGAGGGACGCCGTGAAGCAATAGAGATGCTTTGTCCTTCCTTTCATAATTTTCTCTATAAAAGAAATATTCAGCTCATCTTCATTCGCATCCCATCTTCTTTACTTTTCTGTAATTAGTCTGCATTCTTACTCTGCAATCTCTCTCTGCATTCTTACTCTGCAATGGCCCAGCAATCTTCTCGTAACCAATACATGAGGTATTCTACACCTTTTTCACCAGTTGTTTCTGCTTCTACTGTAGGTGCTATAGTGCAATACAATAATGATCTGACTAATAAGTCAGATGTTGAAACTATCTACGAGCTTGTGAATCTCGGTACCCATTACTCATCAACTATTTTCGCATTTTCTCAGCGACTACAATCCAAACCTTATGATTTTGACAAACTCAATGAGAAAATCCTTCAGTGACTTTTTCAAGAGTCTAAAATGAAAATAGAAGCAATAAAACAAGAGAATAGGAAATTAAAATCCTTGCTTAAGTCTTCTGATCTCTTCAGGAGTTCCAACAAGATTTAAATCATCAACCGCAATAATAACAAATCCGGAATCTCTTAATAAAAACACATGGGCATATTGGATTATTTTCAAATCCTTCTTTCAATAAATATTCGCTAATGCGTTTATACCACATGCGTCCAGATTGTTTTCTGGATGTACTCAGATTAGAAGCTTCAGGCATTTTATATCCTTCAGGGATTTTCATATATATGTCATGATCTAATGACCCATATAAATATGCAGTGACCACATCCATTAACTGCATATCCAATCTTTTTGTAACTACCAAACTAATCAAAAATCTGAATGTGATTGCATCCATAACAGAGAGAGTATGTTTCCTCATAATCAATCCCTGATTTCTGCAGTTTTCATGAGCTCTTCTGGAGCCTCAATGACATTTAAATTATCTATATAAACTGCAATAAAAGATAATATAAATACTGAAAATATATGGAAAATAGCTTGTTCCACATGCGTTTAGCTTGCATTAGATCATATAAGGATTTTAAGACTTGATAGAATAAGTACTTCAGGACTATATGCTTCATGCATTTCATATCCAGTAATCTATATAAATATGCAGTTAATCATGCATACCCAAACTCTCGGTAACTATCAAGTTAATACAAATCTCAATATGATCTCTTTAATTTCAAAAGCATATCAATATTATTTCTGCGGGAAATATACTCGTGATTTATATATCACATTTTCATTTCCTTTATACAAATACCCACTGATATTCAACAAGCATCACCTCATAGGTGTTTGGACTACAAGTCCATATGCATCACATTTTACTAGTGATATCAATTCTGCAGGAATTGTTTATTTCTATTTTGGCCAATATTTTTACGTCGGTATTCTTCGACGGTTCTGAGCTCACTTTCTTCATTACTTCTGGTAATATCAAGTGCCATCTTATATGAAAATACGTTGTCGACAACGGTTTTATTTCTCTCCATAATTTCTCATTACTCATGAAATGTAATATCGAGATCTCGTTATTTTCAGGTACCTGTCCCTCTTCAAGGGAAGACATTTCATGAAAACCTCTTCAGGAGGTACTCTTCAGGAGTATTATACTCTTCAAGAGTTTTCATTATGAGAGAATTTTGTATAGAAAGTTTGGATGGATCTTATTGCTTGTTTTGTGGGTACGGCCTCTTCAGGAGCACCAATTTCTTTTCTTTGTGTTTTTCTCTTTCGAGATGCTTTATCATTTGTATCAATAGGTCTCACACGCTTTTAGACATGTCTTATGTTCATTAGACTGTTAAATTTATTAATTGTCCTACGGGGACTTCAATCCTCACTGGGATTTTAGCAGCTAAAATATGAGACATTTTATCTTATTGCATCCATAAATTAATTATCATATGAACTTCCAGTTCACCTATGATAATTATGATAATATCGAATTATTTCATTTTATTTGCTTCTAGCAAATTTTTCTTTCCGCTCATAGTGGGAAGACTTTATAGTAAAAGAATCTTCTGGTTCTTTTATAGACGTCCATATGAAAATTATTCGACTTATCGTAATTGATTTCGGATGATCAAGATAATCATGAAAAACATACAAATATTTTGAATCATATCATTTTTGATGTATCAACATATTTGATTCAATAGTTGTATAATATCATCTCAAAGAGAAAGCTGATAATTTTCCAATACGAGCTTCTGACCCGAAATTATAGAAGTACTATAAAGATATTCATTACCACGTCCAATTTCTTGGTTTCCTTGAAACCAATGCGCCATTCTCCCCTGGGAATGATATAAATCCAATTTCATTTACTTCAGGAAATGATGTGGAACTAGTAGGACGTGGTTCATGATTTCTTAACAAAATCTCATTATTTTGCTTAGCCACTACAAAACCAGATATAAATTTAGAATATATTGTGAACTTTTGTACTCGATATTGCTACTTCAGGAGCACATTCGAGGCGTTCATTTTAAACATATATTCTTTAGTGATTTTTCTCAACACAATTTCAATTATGTAACTTCAGGTGCATTAATCATAATGAGATTTTTTGTACACGTATCACTCATTTAAATTATCTCACGGAATCAATAGATCTTTATTATGAGATACTCAATAAAATTATTGATTTAGAACAATCCTTCAGGGATGTTCAATTTTTATTCCAAGATAAATTTTATCATCAATAATTCACAACAAGTATATAAATAAATAAAACTTGTATATAAATTGAATGAGAATAAACATAGAATTTAATCAAGTAATAATAATGAATATAATTTTTAATACTCACATTGAGAATTGCAAATAATATATTGAAAAACTTACTTGAAATAGAAGCATTCTCACTTTCCTGAACAAAGAGTCTCTGTTCTCTCTTTGCGTCAACAACTGCGGCGTCACTGGAAACCAAGCCACCAACAACATGTACCAGAAGTGCTCCAAGGAATCCGTCCCACCTACTACTTTTTTTTCGGTGGTTCCCACACCCACCTACCTTTCACAGCCATCTCGTTTCTCCTCCCTTCTCCTAACTCTATCTTCTTCCCCATCGTGTGCCTCGCTGTCATGTAATTCTTGAACAATAAGGCAAAGTATAGCCAGATGATAGAACAAGGAATGATAATTCCCTTCCGATCTGGGTATTGATCTCGGCATGGGCCTCACAGACACAGGGGACTGCCGGAACACCAAGAACCCGCCCACGAGGTTNATGGTATTAGTGCTTTCAGCTTTGTATAACCTAAATATGGCTTGCAACTCCTCAATACAGCATAAAGTTTTTCTGGCTATACATTAATGAGTTTTGCTACATACAATTACAGTTGCGTACTAATCTGTGTACCAATACTGATTTATTCATACTTAAAATTTAAATTAACACTGTTTTCAATAAAATTTACTTTTTGACCAATCACATCACATTGGTGCACAGATTAGTGCACAATTATGCTTGCAACTATATTTTTCCTACATTAATTTATCTTTTAGTCATACAAAACTCCAAATACATTAATTTATCTCTTTTTCTAGTACCCTGTATTTTCTTTGATTCCTCTTCTTCAATCACATATATGTGGAATTCATGGAGAATAACCAGCTCATATACTTAGAGCACAATTCCAAGATACAATTGGAAGATTTACAAAGAATTTTAAGGAATATGTGACATTATTTTCTGGGTTCAATCTTGAAACGTCCAATAAAGATCAACTCTCTCACTGCGGCCATTATTTTCGTATGAGAAATTAAAGAAAGAGTACTGGGAAAAGTATGCAAAGATATATGAGTAAAACGAGTGGTTTCTTCTAGCAAAAGGCCAAGAGCAGTCTCACAATGTTAAATCTTATTGCTGTTTTAGGAATAAGAATGCCAATTTTTGTTGTCTTAGGAACGGGTGGGACCTAACTTACTGGCTTCTTTCTGTGATGATTCAATGATTCTTCTTGATCTTCTTCTTTTATTTGGTTCAGAAATTCAAACAACGTCATACCGATCTTTGTCCATCTTTGAATAATTGTACCAGCTTTGTTCTCTATAAAATAACGAAGAAACTTTCTGCATATTGTTATGGAAATGAAAGGGAATTTTACTTAAATTTACTTAAATAACGAAGAAACTTTCTGCATATTTACTTAAATTTTCTTTCCTTGAGACCAGAGAGCCATGGCTCCCTTCTTGTCTCTATATATGTAGGTCCGCCATTGCTTCAAATGATTGATGAAAGTGAGCTAATTAAAAAAACTTATCTGAATAATATTTCTCTTTATAAATGATGACAGATACTGTTGGCATATTTCTTATGGGCATGTGTTTTTTTAATCCTTGTCTTGATTATGCTCATACTAATTAATTAATTGCCCCCTTTATCATATTAAATATAGTACCTGTCATCTTTGCACTGATCTGCCAATTTAAGGTATCTCAACACCATCAACGTGTCATCTGACAGCTCAACATCTTCCGACTCGGTCCCCAGTCTGTGTTTTCACCTGAAAGGAGATATTCTGTATGCAGAAGCTGAATCGAAGGCTGCAGATTACTCTGGAAGGAGACTCTGAATTAATTGTCTACCATGCATGCAACCAGTATGAATTCGTCTCCAGCAATAATTCTTGTTTGTTTTAGGTGTGATTTGGATAATAAAATAAAATGAGATAAAATTATCTTTTTCTCTACGCGTTCAACAGTTTCAAAGAAATTCTCAGCGTTAAACACGAGAACGTGCTCACCACTCTTTTGAAAAAAAAGCCAAAGGCATCAAAAGGTAAAGAGCACTAGTCCCATAAGGCACCTTTATTGATTGCTCTTTTATCCTTTTGTAGTCTTTGTCTGCTTCTTTTTCCAAAAATTGAAGCAGTAGTCTTATTTTAGTGAGAATGTGTAGACTGAAACCTTACTTTATTACCCACACGATCATGTGGAATTTTCAAGACAACTTTGATACCGTTTTCTACCACATAGTGCTGATCACTCCAATTACCATTTGCATTCAATACAACCCCTGGCTTTATGAGTGTTTCATCAAGGCCGGCCCATAGATCACCTTTTGACATTCTTCTACTTTTACACATGAACAGATGAACTCATTAGCAAGAGTGGCTTGCAAGGAAATCACCTCTGCAACGGGCTCTCACTTCTAGCTCAGGATCACTCTGTACTCATGCATACCCATGAAGATCTATCCACAATAATCCCAGTTCTTCCATTCTTTGTCAAAATATCTTTATTTTGGATCATCTCATGATCAAGTGGTTTCAAAATATGACTACATAAAAGTCCAACAAATTCGAAGTTTTTACAACTGCATCCGCCCTTCTTCCTTCTATCGGCACAACATATTTCAATTTTTACGAGGTGGAGATCTAACTTTCTTGACAAGTCAATAATAGAGAACAATGTTAGGTTATATATATTTATATTTCATAAAACTATCTTGCTTGGTTACATGGTATTACATGGTATTAATAATTCTAAATTAATTCATGTCTTTCTTGTCTCTGTTTTTGCTCAACAGCACAGCCCATTGGAATTCCACCGGGAGGTGTAACCTTCGTCTATAATTTTTTAATTATGTTTAGTGGTGTAGAAACTAGATTTTAAACTTTAATATCTAGTCGAGTTTATCTCTACTAATCGTGTAAATGAGTCAAGTTCTAGCGAGCAGTGAATGGTCAAATCTCTACTAGATTTCATATTTAGTATTATGAACATGATTTATTTTTTTACTATAACTATAGAGATAATACTATAAAAATAATAAATTGGAAGTTATTCAGATTCATACAAGTTTTGTACGAGTCGGGCCGAATTTTACAGGAGTTGTATCATTTAATAATTAATCATAATCTCGTGTTCATGAATGCCATTTAACAAACAAATCGAGCCAAATTCAAATTTGATTGAGCCGATCTCAAGTCACTTGTCCAGCAATCTTGTTTATTTAGGACCCTATTCTCTACTTGGAGAGGTTTACTGCATCTTGCTCTTCCGAGACTTCAAAGGCAAATTATGAAAAAGGTTCGCTTATAGCTATATTAGCGGTTGACACTGAAACAAAAAGCACAAACTGTTGGAAATATTTTTAAATAGTTTCAATTTGCCAACAATAAAAAGAAAAGGTTGACAAAAAAATCTATGAACAAAACCATGACTATCCATCAGCCATGGTTACACAATACTATGGCTATAAATAAGTATCCATCAGCCTATATGGCTATACAATACAATCGTCATTTAAAAGGCAAACAATTTAAGAACGTCAACTTCTTAAAAAGGCAAACAATTGATTGAGTGCATAACATTCAACTATTCTTATTAGCTCCCCAAACATTTTAATCAACCAGATGCAACACAATTCTTGGAGTGGCAACCCATCAAACATCTAAACCGAATTAACAAAACTTCAAATGCCACGGAATAAATAAGAATTTGATAAAGTCAACATGAGAATCTAAACAATCATTATTATTGAAAAATAATAAGAAAAACAAAATCATTTCAGAACATCATGAAAATAAGGTGTCCGCAAATCCGTAAATTCTGTAACATTCAAATAGGATAAAAAAAGTTTGCTTATTGTGTTAAAGATTAAAATTTTGTACTTAGTATTTTCACCCGACTTTGACAAAACAGATCAAGTTAGAGTCGGATTTAATTTTAATTTTTCAACCAAAGTCGGAGTAGGAGGAGTTGCTGGACCGACTCCAACTCCAACTCCGACTTTGAATCGGACTCCAATATTGTGTATAGGTTATAAAAATATGTATTTATCTATATATTTATCATATATACTAATATAGTTATATAACTAGAACTTATGTAGTTGAATTCAATAATATACTAGTATGAGCTAATTATTAGAAAATAATATACTTATACTACAATATAAATAGACTAATGATAGTTTAGTACATGATGTAAACATCATAGTATTATACTACCATATATAATCAAGTATAGAAATAAGTTAGACATTAGTATAATATAATAACATGTAATACTATAATATAATAACATGTAATTAAACTCTAAAAATAATATGTAATACTATAATATGATAACATGTAATCAGACACTATAGTATAAGTCTAGTATAAAAATAAGTTAGATTTTAATATAAAAGTAAATTAGCAGTGAATGATTTAGTTTTAGTTTTTAATCATTTTGTAAAAATTGAAATTCGAAAGCCCATAATTTTTTTTTTTTAAATGGGTTAAATGTGAAGGTTAAAAAAGGCCCAAAGTTGGAAAACCAAATCCGACTCCACCCTGAAAAGTCAAGTCAGAGTCAAATCAGAGCCTACAAAAGTCGGAGTCAGAGTCGAAGTTCCCATTTGAACAAAAAGGCAGAGTTGGAGTTGGATTTAGGAGAATCCAACTCCGACTAAGTTAGTGCTCACTCCTAGAGGAGGGTCGCATATGAAAGAAAAGGGGGCGTTTTGTAAGAAATGTTAGAAAAAAGGAGGAAAATTGGAATTGATTTTTTTAATGCAAATCATCAAAATCGCGCGGTATGCTTTTATCAAAGACTTCTCCCCAGCATTGATGTTTATTGGTACAACTTTAACCAGATCGAAAACACTTTTGTAGGGAAGGAATCGAAAAGAAGAATATAATTAAGGGAGTTGGAAAATTAAGAATATGCAATGAATAATTGGAAAAGAAATATATGGTGAAAGGTTTCCATTTCACTAATATATAGCATATTTATCACTTTGAAATGCTTTTGCTACGCTACTCTCTGGTCCATGCATGGATCAACGAGTACTCAAGTACAACCAGGGAATTGTAAGAGACCCTGTTCCCACTTCTTTCTTTCAAATTTCAAGAATATGATGCCACACCCCCCACACTCCCAATGTGCTGATCTACAAGATGAGCTTTTTTCTTTTTCTTTTTCTTTTTTTTTTTTAAAAATTTAAAGAAGAGCGAATGTCACGTGTTTATAAGTGACCTCCTCCCAATTTTATTGATGAACCCTNTTTTTTAATGCAAATCATCAAAATCGCGCGGTATGCTTTTATCAAAGACTTCTCCCCAGCATTGATGTTTATTGGTACAACTTTAACCAGATCGAAAACACTTTTGTAGGGAAGGAATCGAAAAGAAGAATATAATTAAGGGAGTTGGAAAATTAAGAATATGCAATGAATAATTGGAAAAGAAATATATGGTCAAAGGTTTCCATTTCACTAATATATAGCATATTTATCACTTTGAAATGCTTCTGCTACGCTACTCTCTGGTCCATGCATGGATCAACGAGTGCTCAAGTACAACCAGGGAATTGTAAGAGACCATCTTCCCACTTCTTTCTTTCAAATTTCAAGAATATGATGCCACACCCCCACACTCCCAATGTGCTGATCTACAAGATGAGCTTTTTTCTTTTTCTTTTTCTTTTTTTTTTTTTTAAATTTAAAGAAGAGCGAATGTCACGTGTTTATAAGTGACCTCCTCCCAATTTTATTAATGAACCCTCACTTGTGGCGGAGGAATACCTTGAGAACAATCCAACACACTTGCAATATTACATCTCAGATGCCAACAATTTTCAAAGCCAAAACCAATACAAAAATTATTATAAACGTAAATAACGAAGCTCCCAACAATCTGTTCCCAGCAAACCTCTAAGCATCCCGCTTCCTATCTCTGCTCCAGTAAATGACCAACAATTATTAAGAGCACCTTGTTTGGCAAGAAAATCCACAACCATGTTAGCTTCTCTAAAAATATGACAAATACTGCAATTCAAGGCATCAAACAACATTTGACTTTCTTCCCAAAAAATCCCACAAATACCAAAGGTTACACTCTCTGGATTGGATCCATCCCGCTAAAACTGCCGAATCCGATTCCACCATAACATTTCTAAGTCCCATATGGCGAGCCATGCGGAGGCCATCCAAAAGAGCACGGCCCTCAGCGACGTTATTGGATGCCACACCATAATGGGTTGCAAAACCCGCCATGGTTCGACCCTTATCATCCTGAAGAATGCCTCCCCCGCCAGCCATCCCAAGATTACTAAGAGAACTCCCATCAATATTTAGCTTGACAATACCCCTTCTCTGTTTCTTCCAAGCAACAGCCTTCGCACTTTTCTTTTTAACTGGAACAAAGGGAACATTTAGTTCCTTAAGAATTGCTAGATCTTGAGGATGCATCTGTGTGAATTTACGATCTCGAAGGAACACATCCAACAAGGCTATCTTCACCCACCGAACCACCCCTCGCCAATTAGTAATTTTATCATCCATCCGTGCAGCACACTGTGCTCGCCATAGCGCCCAAGTGATAATAATAGGTAAAAGCCCCCGGCACACACCTGTTTGTGAAGCCACCGAAGCACGTAACCACCATATATTAATGATCCCCTTCCAAGTTCGAATATGAGGTAGTCAAATGCCCAGAATACTTGCAAAATAATTCCAGCTTTTGGTGGCTAGCTCCCCATCACCTAAAACATGATCAATTGTTTCTTGTTTCAGAGACACACAACAATTACATTTTGAGACCAAATGGATCCCAAGATTAGCAATTAAGTCATCCGCCGGCAAGGCCTCTTTTCTTGCTCGCCAACAAACGAAGGACATTTCCTTAAGAATATACTTGTGCCATAGCCATTTACGCCAAAGACAAGTATCTCCATGCAACCTGATAATATGCCAAGCAAATTTTGTCGAAAACACTCCATCCGAAGAAGGCTACCAAACCAGAATATCCCTACCATTTCGTAACGTTCCCGGCCAAGCTACAATTTTTTTAACCAGCGGCACAAGTAACAGGGCAGTTAACTTCTGCATATCCCAGCCCAACGGTGTTCTCATATCAGCAACCTGCAATTTTGTGTCCCCCACCACCTCTTGTGAATCAGCAAGTTCCTCGTCCCCCAGCCAGTTATCGAACCATAAATTTGCCTCTCCATTTCGAATCAACTTGCAAGTATTTCTAGCTACCATCGGCATAATAGACATGAACTTTTTCCAAAAATGGGATCCCACGTCGTGAGGTAACGCTGCAAGATGTTCTCCTCTGCCATATTTTGTCGAGAAAAATTTGGCCCAAAATGATCTACCTTCCAATAATGTCCATGAAAATTTCATGAATAACGACATTTGAACTTCGGCAAGATCTCTTATACCCAACCCACCTTCCTCCTTGGAAAGCAAATATTCCTCCAAACTACCCACTTCCTCTTCTTCCTTTCCTCCCCAGAGCTCCAAAGAAAATTGGAAAAAATAGAAGTACTTTCAACACCCCCTTCGGCACATTCATAACCGATAAAATATGTATTGACAAACTCGATAAAACATGCTTGAGAAGAATAATTTTACCACCAAAGGATAAAAGTTTACTCTTCCACCCCACCAAATTTTTTGCACCTTCAAGATCAAAGGCACAAACAACCGGATAGTGATCCTTCCCACATGCAACGTCACCCCTAAATACACACACGGCCCCCCTAAATACACACACGGCCATTTTCCTTCCACAAAGCCAGTCAATCTCAGCACCTCTAATAATTTCCTAGCAAGTGGAAATGTAGAGGAGAAGAAAATAGAAGACTTTGCCGAACTCACCAACTGCCTCGACATAGATTCATATGCATTTATAGTCTTCATCAATTGCTTCACAGAATTCTTTTCCCCATTCGCAAAAATAAGAATATCGTCAGCATAAAACAAATGAGAAATCAACGAGCCTCAATTTGAGTTGAACAGTTTGACCTTAGCCTTTTGAAAATCATCTTTGAGCATGCGCGAAAGAAGTTCTTGAGATAAAATAAAAAGATAAGGCGAAAGTGGGTCACCTTGTCGAATACCTCAAGACGGCTTGAAGAACCCTTTCACATAACCATTTAGCATGACCAAACACATAGGAGCTGAAATACATTTAAAAATCCCCGCCATTGCTCCAAGAATCCCAACCTTCGCATCACTTCCAACAAAAATTGCCAATTCACTCTGTCACACGCCTTTGCCATATCAATTTTAATCATAATGTTCTCGCCTCTTGTTTTTTTTATTAATGCTATGAACAAGCTCCTGAGCAAGAGACATGTTGTCAAAAATACTGCGGCCCTTGAGAAATGCCATTGCTCTTCAGAAATCAATTTCTCCATTATCGGCGAAAGGCAGAACACCGACATCTTAGAAAGAATCTTATAAACTACCGAACATAGACTTATTGGACGGAATTGGGAAGAGCTATTCGGTTCTTCAACTTTTGGAAGTAAAACAATATTAGTAGCCCCAAAGAATGTAGTCAATGGCTTCCCTTCAAAAAACTCCACAGCCAATCGTAACAAATCGTCTTTAACGATATCCCAACAATGCTGAAAAAAACTTGCCGACAAACCATCAGGACCTGGGCTACTATCCTGCGGAATAGACCATAATGCCTCTTTGACTTCTGAGAGTACTGGAACTCGGCACAAGGCCAAATTATCTTCAAAAATAATAATAGAAGTCAGCAGATTCATTCCCGCATTTTCCATATTTACAATCGATGTCGTAAGCTGGGCTTGAAAGAAATCGACAGCTTCGGTTAACACTGCAGCACCCGACTCAATCACCCTTAATACGCTCCAATCCTTTATATTTTTTTTTACATCTCAATGAAGCATGAAAAAATGCTGTGTTATCATCCCCTTCCGAAATCCATTTTAACCTGGATTTTGGGCATCTCATGATCTCCTTTCTAAGCATATAATGCAGATGTTTTTGCTTACATCTCAATAACTCAACCTCCATCTCCTGTGAATAATCATGTACAAGAGCTTGTTGCCGAAACAGCAATTCTTCTTCAATCATATTCAAATCAGACTCCACCCTGCTGAAGACCTTGTAATTCCATTTTTTCAGGATACGTTTTAACGCTTTCAACTTCATACTCACTTGCACCATAGGGCAGCCTTGCACCTCTTGATTCCAGCAATCCCAAACTACAGAGAGGAAGTCCTCATGATAACACCACATACGTTGAAAACGAAATGGTTTAGAACCAACCTGACTATCATTCACCAACGTCGTGATCATTGGACTATGATCAAAAAATGTGTGTGATAGATACTCCATTCGACAATAAGGGAAAATTGACAAGAATTTTGAGTTCACCAATTCTTTGTCCAACCAAGCCCAAATGCGCCGACCCCCTAACCTCCCATTACACCAAGAAAAGTGGTTGCCAGAAGAGTTAATGTCAAGTAAACCACATTCTTGAACGCAATTATTAAAATCCAGATGAGCACGAGAGGAACGATAGCTCCCACCAATTTTTTCTCCTTCCGAACGGATAATATTAAAGTCCCCACCAATAAACCAAGGCCTTCCCTCCACATTAACATCACTAAGATACTGCCAAAAAGCCCGATGCTGTTGTTGGAAGCAGCTCGCATACACAAAGGAGGTCAAGACCCGACAATTACCCACTGAAACCAACCCAAAATTGCTTGCTCCATCACCGAATGCAACTCAAACTCAATCTCATCTGCCCAAAATAACCAAACTTTGCCGCCAACCTCAACAATATGACTAAAATTAATAAGGTGTAACCAACGTGCCCAGCGAGCACACTTATTCATTGAAAGAAAAGGTTCCAATAAAGTTACCACCGATGAACGGTATTTAAATAATATGCCATAAGCTAGCCTTCGACGAAAGAATGCCCCTAATGTTCCATATCAGAATCTTCATTAATCAATAATGTTTGTTTGACTGTGTCATCGGTACAAGGAAAACCATAGCTTTTTTCTTCCTACCACCCCTCAACTGCTTAAAAGGAACTTCGATTTCACTGTCCGATTCGTAACATTTGGCCGCGAGTTCATCAAGCTCATCTTCCTCCTCCCTTTCCAATAAAAAATTATCATGCATTCCCAATCCCACACGTTCATCATCTACATCGATGGCCCCGATCGAATGTCGACCAAGTTCATATTCCAATGCTTCATCGATAATTTTCAAAGCACTTCTCGGAGAAGAAATCCTGTCCAACGGTTCATCAACCAGCTCCTTGTCTTCCATTTTTTCTGACTGTTCAAACCAGCTTTGAGAAGATGATGGTTGAGCCAGCACCCTCTGTTCTTGATTACTCTCGATCCCTAGGTCATCTAAGATGAGCTGAGAACCTCTGCTATCCAATAAGAAAGTGACGCTGACATGAAGCCCAAGCTGTGCGTGAGCCCCATGCACCAAGATAATTCTACGATTCCAACATTCACACATGTGGTATCGGTGGATTCCTTGGCATATTAAAATAAGCCTAATCCTACGCTACTCCCACAAGCTCACAAGTCGGTAATGTGTCCAGTATTCTTCGAATTCCGCAAGCGATCAGTTTTTTTCGTATCTAGCTATCTGGCTTACTATATTCCTGCTTTTCCTTAATGAGAATATGGATGCAGTGGAAATGGAGTTCTTCTAGTGTCAAAATAGATGATTGCAGTGTGTTAAATCAAAATTCTTTTACACAACAGGTTGTCAAAGACCCAAAATATATGTTATTGTTATGAAACTTATGAATTCATTAAAGGACACAGCGATATATATAGGAGTACAAAGGAGACTATGCGTTTTACGGCTAGCACTATGCGTTTGACGGCTAGTTAAAGGTGGTCATATAATTTATTTTACAACACTCCCCCTTTGGATGACCACATATAAAGAATATGCCTCGTTAAAACCTTGACAAGAAAAAACCCAGTGGGAAAAAACTAATGACGAAGGAAAAAGAGTACAATATTCATGTATATCGCCAAATGCTTTAAGATTGCCTCATTAAAACCTTGCAAAGAAAAACCCAATGGGATAAAACCTTAGCGAAGGAAAAAGAGTACAATCAGCACAAGTTTTCAAGACTTTACTCCCCCTGAAAAGTGCATGATAATAGGCCTTCAAGTTTCCGCATTCCAATGTTCTGCACAATCTTCAATTTCACATTTTTTCTCATGAATTGCAATGATCTCTCTGTGAAAATGCAATATCAGATCGAGTGCAATTTTCAAGATACTTCAGGACCACAAATTTCTTCATCGTCTTCACAAGGACGAAATGGGTCTTTCTTCTCATCAAATGATCTGAACAACCATTGGAATACTCAGGGAATGAGTCTTGTCCATGTAAAAGTTCTTCAAGATCGTTTTAACATTAAATTCACTACTCTTCAGGAGTTGTGCTCTTCTGGAGTTCTTGTAAATCACATAGTTAGTAGAGAAGTCATCAATATTAATTCGCCAACCTTTCTGGAGTTCTTGTAAATCACATAGTTAGTAGAGAAGTCATCAATATTAATTCGCCAACCTCCATATTCAACAAAAAGGGTAGCCACGTTTTTTAGACTGTACATCTCTTGTCTCTTGTAGAGAGATTCTTCACAAGGGACGCCGTGAAGCAATAGAGATGCTTTGTCCTTCATTTCATAATTTTCTCTATAAAAGAAATATTCAGCTCATCTTCATTCGCATCCCATCTTGTTTACTTTTCTGTAATTAGTCTGCAATCTCTCTCTGCATTATTATTCTGCAATGGCCCAGCAATCTTCTCATAACCAATACGTGAGGTATTCTATACATTTTTCACCAGTTGTTTCTGCTTCTACTGTAGGTACTATAGTACAATACAATAATGATCTGAATAATAAGTCAGATGTTGAAGCTATCTACGAGCTTGTGAATCTTGGTACCCATTACTCATCAACTATTTTTGTATTTTCTCAGCGACTACAATCCAAACCTTATGATTTTGATAAACTCAATGAGAAAATTTCTATCCTTCAGCGACTTCTTCAGGAGTCTAACATGAAAATAGAAGCAATAAAGCAAGAGAATAGGAAATTAAAATCCTTGCTTAAGTCTTCTTTTAGATTGCCTACTCCTTTAGATAGAGATGTCACGCAAATTTTAGAAGAGCAAGATCGTTTAAAGAATGAGGCGAAGAGCCTCAAATTTCTGTAATTTTGTTTCGAGATAATAAAATAATATTTCACAAATATTCATATTGTGTTTCTATCTTCTGGTAGATATTCTGTGTGCTCCATTCTATTTCTCATTTAATAATGCACATTTATCTCCCCCTTGAAATCGAGAGGGTTTCTGATTTATATTTCAAATATGTGCAGTTCTTCTGATCTCTTCAGGAGTTCCAACAAGATTTAAATCATTAACCGCAATAATAACAAATCCGGAATCTCTTAATAAAAACACATGGGCATATTGGATTATTTTCAAATCCTTCTTTCAATAAATATTCACTAATGCATTTATACCACATGCGTCCTGATTGTTTTTTGGATGTACTCAGATAAGAAGCTTCAGGCATTTTATATCTTTCAGGGATTTTCATATATATTTCTGGATGTATTCAGATTAGAAGCTTCAGGCATTTTATATCCTTCAGGGATTTTCATATATATGTCATGATCTAATGACCCATATAAATATGCAGTGACCACATCTATTAACTGCATATCCAATCCTTTTGTAACTACCAAATTAATTAAAAATCTGAGTGTGTTTGCATCCATAATAGAAGAGTATGTTTCCTCATAATCAATCCCTGATTTCTGCAATTTTCATGAGCTCTTTTGGAGCCTCAATGACATTTAAATTATCTATATAAACTGCAGTAAAAGATAATATAAATACTGAAAATATATGGAAAATAGCTTGTTCCACATGCTTTTAGCTTGCATTAGATCATATAAGGATTTTAAGACTTGATAGAATAAGTATTTCAGGACTATATGCTTCATGCATTTCATATCCAGCAATCTATATAAATATGCAGTTAATCATGCATACCCAAACTCTCGGTAACTATCAAGTTAATACAAATCTCAATATGATCTCTTTAATTTCAAACGCATATCAATATTATTCCTACGGGGAAATATACTCATAATTTATATATCACATTTTCATTTCCTTTATACAAATACCCACTGGTATTCAAGAAGCATCACCTCATAAGTGTTTGGCCTACAAGTCCATATGCATCACATTTTACTAGTGATATCAATTCTTCAGGAATTTATTTATTTCTATTTTGGCCAATATTTTTACGTCGGTATTTTTCGACGGTTTTTGGCTCACTTTCTTTATTATTTCTGGTAATGTCAAGTGTCATCTTATATGAAAATACGTTGTCGACAACAGTTTTATTTCTATCCATAATTTCTCCATTACTCATAAAATATATCGAGATCTCGTTATTTTCAAGTACCTGTCCCTCTTCAAGGGAAGTCATTTCATGAACATTCTCTTCAGGAGGTACTCTTCAAGAGTTTTCATTATGAGAGAATTTTGTATAGAAAGTTTGGATGGATCTTATTGCTTATTTTGTGGGTACGGCGTCTTCAGGAGCACCAATTTCTTTTATTTGTGTTTTTCTCTTTCGAGATACTTTATCATTTGTATCAATAGGTCTCACACGTTTTTAAACATGTCTTATGTTCATTAGACTGCTAAATTTATTAATTGTCCTACGGGGATTTCAATCCTCGCTGGGATTTTAGCAGCTAAAATATGAGACATTTTATCTTATTGCATCCATAAATTAATTATCATATGAACTTCTAGTTCACATATGATAATTATGATAACGTCGAATTATTTCATTTTATTTGCTTCTAGAAAATTTTTCTTTCCGCTCATAGTGGGAAGACTTTATAGTAAAAGAATCTTCTAGTTCTTTTATGGACGTCCATATGAAAATTATTCGACTCATCGTAATTGATTTCAGATGATTAAGATAATCATGAAAAACATACAAATATTTTGAATCATATCATTTTTGATGCATCAACATATTTGATTCAATAGTTGTATAATATCATCTCAAAGAGAAAACTAATAATTTTCCAATACGAGCTTCTGGCCCAAAATCATAGAAGTACTGTAAAGATATTCATTACCACGTCCAATTTCTTGGTTTCCTTGAAAACAATGTGCCATTCTCCTCTAGGAATGATATAAATCCAATTTCATTTACTTCAGGAAATTATGTGGAACTAGTAGGACGTGGTTCATGATTTCTTAACAAAATCTCATTATTTTGCTTAGCCACTACAAAACCAGATATAAATTTAGAATATATTGTGAACTTTTGTACTCGATATTGTTACTTCAGGAGCACATTCGAGGCGTTCATTTTAAACATATATTCTTTAGTGGTTTTTCTCAACACAATTTCAATTATGCAACTTCAGGTGCATTAATCATAATGAGATTTTTTGTACACGTATCACTCATTTAAATTATCTCACGGAATTAATAGATCCTTTATTATGAGATACTTAATAAAATTATTGATTTAGAACAATCCTTCAGGGATGTTCAATTTTTATTCTAAGATGAATTTTATCATCAATAATTCACAACAAGTATATAAATAAATAAAACTTGTATATAAATTGAATGAGAATAAACATAGAATTTAATCATGTAATAATAATGAATATAATTTTTAATACTCACATTGAGAATTGCAAATAATATATTGAAAAACTTACTTGAAATAGAAGCATTCTCACTTTCCTGAACAAAGAGTCTCTGTTCTCTCTTTGAGTCAACAACTGCGGCGTCACTGGAAACCAAGCCACCAACAACATGTACCAGAAGTGCTCCAAGGAATCCGTCCCACCTACTACTTTTTTTTCGGTGGTTCCCACACCCACCTACCTTTCACAGCCATCTCGTTTCTCCTCCCTTCTCCTAACTCTATCTTCTTCCCCATCGTGTGCCTCGCTGTCATGTAATTCTTGAACAATAAGGCAAAGTATAGCCAGATGATAGAACAAGGAATGATAATTCCCTTCCGATCTGGGTATTGATCTCGGCATGGGCCTCACAGACACAGGGGACTGCCGGAACACCAAGAACCCGCCCACGAGGTTCCTCTGCCAGCATATGGATCCAGTGCAGCTGTGGTTCACCCTACACCTTCGGCATCTACTTTTTCCAAGTTCGGTTCAGTGACACTCAACGTGATACGGCAACGAGATCTTCGACAAGCTGACGACAGAGTTCCTCCGGCTCTGAAGAAGCCCGAACGGTGAGACGGAATCGTATGCGATCCTCCGGAACTGCGTGTCACTCATATCTCCATCTCCACTGCTGAGCCTCACCTCCAACACTTTCCCGCCGAATTCGTCTCCGTCGGAGTCATCTCCAAATGGTCTCCAGAAGAATGAGACGTGTAGGGAGTTTCCTCGCGCCCAGGAGATGGAGAGGTGAGAGATCGGTGGCTTGAGGCCGTGGTGGAGGGGGTAGACTATGATGGCACGTGCTTCCGACGAAAAAGGCACGAGTTCTCCAGTGGATGAGGCTTCTTCCTCTATCTCTGGCGAGGCAGATGCGTGGTCTACAACGACATCACCTTTTGCAGGAAACCCTTCGGAGAAGTCTCCTGCGGCGGCTGGGAAGCTGGAGTAGGCTCCGGATCTGAAGCTGCCGCCAGTGAAGTTATTGTCGTAGCGGTCGTCGACGAAGTGATGAGTTGAAGTGTTCACGTTCATCTCCTCGCCATACGCGTCAAAGGAAGACATCTATCTTTCTCTAGAAATGTTTCCCCCTATCTCGGCGTCTCCTTCTCTGTAGAATTCAAGAGCCTTTGCTGACCGGAGAGCCTTCTACATCGGACTTTCCTCCTACAGGACTTTCTGTCTTCGATTTCAAAAAATACTCAGAGACAAGCTCTGGAGTAGATTAGAAACTATAGATCATAGATCTAGGACTGTAAAACGTGATCAAAGAGCGAAGCCACAGAGAATTGAGAGAGAGCGAGGAGATGAACGTGAACGATAGAAAACCAGATATAAATTTAGAATATTTCTTAGCAAAATCTCATTATTTTGCTTAGCCACTACAAAACCAAATATAAATTTAGAATATATTGTGAACTTTTGCACTCGATATTGCTACTTCAGGAGCACATTCGAGGTGTTCATTTTAAACATATATTCTTTAGTGGTTTTTCTCAACACAATTTCAATTATGCAACTTCAAGTGCATTAATCATAATAAGATTTTTTGTACACGTATCACTCATTTAAATTATCTCACGGAATCAATAGATCCTTTATTATGAGATACTCAATAAAATTATTGATTTAGAACAATCCTTCAAGGATGCTCAATTTTTATTCCAAGATGAATCTTTATCATCGATTTAGGACTATCCTTCAGGGATGCTCAATTTCTATTCAAAGATGAATTTTATCATTAATAATTCATAACAAGTATATAAATAAAGAAAACTTGTATATAAATTGAATGAGAATAAACATAAAATTTAATCAAGTAATAATAATAAATATAATCTTTAATACTCACCATGGAGATTGCAAATAATATATTGAAAAACTTACTTGAATGAGAAGACGACTAGCTTCAAAATCCTCTAACTTCAAAATCAACAAAACCTCGTGCTCTCCACGGTAGAGGAAAAATAATCAAGAAAACCCAAAGGAAAAACCAGCTCAACCCACGGCTTGGAGGCAAAACAGGGGCACGGTTTTGAGTTCAGAAACAGAGCAAAAGTAGAGCCCAAATCACCGAAAATTGCAAGAGATTTCCCATACCATGAACACGAAAGTAATAGAGGCAAAGAGATGGGAAACCGAACAAGAAAATAAAGCCAAAAACATAATATAATTTTGGTACAAAACAGGGCATGGGTTGGAGAGGAAAACACCCGAAAATCACAAGAAATTTCCCACAATCAAGAGCACAAAATTACTAGAGATAAAGAGAGGGAAAGCCGGACACAAAATGGCCAAGAAAACAGAGCATATTTTCAGCACAAAACAGAGTATAGATTCGTGGGAAATCAAAGGAGAAAGAAGGGATTGAACTCCGGTTGCGCCAATGATTCCAGATCTGAGCAGACAAGCGCAGATTCGTCCGGCCGGATCTCCAGCACATCCACACGGTGGCTGATGAAATCAAGTACAGCCCAGTGTTGTAGTAATCCACCCCCATCTATCTATATTTCTGTGCGGCAATGGAGGAAATGGTCAGAGAAGGGGAAGGTGGAGTGAAGAGGAAGATGGAGTACAGGAAAGAAAATCCGACGATTCTGTAGTGAGAACAATTTCGTTTTCTTCAATAAAGGAGGGAATTGTGTTGGAGACGTTGATTTTCTTCCATTGAGAGAGAGAGAGAGATTTGGTTGAGAGAGTCGCAGCGAGAGAACATTCGTATTGATAACGTGTTATCAAACTTTTGAATTTCATAAAGGATATAGCGATATATATAGGAGTACAAAAGAGACTATGCATTTGACGGCCAGCACTATGCGTTTGACGGCTAGCACTATGCGTTTGACAGCTAGCTAAAAGGTGGTCATATAATTTATTTTACAACAGTTATATCAAAATTCAAATGTGGTATTAAAAATTATAAGATTAATTCATGTTATATCCTAATCAAATATTATATTAAAATTTATAAGATTAATTTTATGTTATATCAAATGTTATATTAACTTTATGTTATAAGATTAATACACATGAATAATAAGATGAGAATTTCATGTTATATTAATTAACAACTAGCCTATAATTTGGTATATAATATATATAATATAATATAAAAATTATATATAATGTAAAAAATTAATATATATATTAACAGGTCTAGTTCGGTTTAAACAAGTGTTCGAAATATCAAAACTGGAACCAGACCGGTTTCTAACAGATTTTGATTATTAGAAACCGGAACTAGACTGGACCAGTTCCGAACCGAACCGTACAGACCGATTTAGTCGATTTCACTAGTTCACCAGTACTTTCTTCTTTTCTTTTCTTTTTTTCTTTTCTTCTTTTTCCTCTTTTTTACAGCCCTACCCAAAATAAATACCACCTACCAGGAAAAACAGAGAATTAAAATGAAAAGACAGTGAGTTTTGGGCAATATAGATGTACAGACAAAATGAGACACACGACTAGGAACCTTTTTTGTGTATGTATCTTCTAGTCAACATATGCATTCTTCCAAATCCAAAGCTCCATTATTAGTCGACAAAAATGAATCTCAAGGACAAAAGTCAAAATAGTGCAGCACATGCATGCGCTCCATGACTTTGATTACCCAGGTGTTTCCAACTTCCTCAAAAATTCAAGAGCTCCATATAACTTAATTGGATAAAATGTCTAAAATGCCCACCATCACCAACTCTAAGAAGCAAGATGTGGCGTGCAATTTCCATACAACTTAATGAATGTTATAGGCACTAACAATCTCTTAAATTGAAAGAACTTTAAACAAAGGCGTATTTTTTTTAATAGAATTAAGGGTATTAGATGAAAGAGAGGTGATGTTATAGCCCTACTGTATCTCAGGTAGTTGTCATCCCAAGCATTAATCTCTTGAAGTTAACAGGAGTTAGCCTTTTTTTCTGTAAGAATATTTACGTAAAACAATCTTTTCTAGACCACTCAACAAAGAGCAATTCACCAGTCCCAACAAAGAAGAGATGAGGTGCTGCTGCAACTGTTGTTGATATTAAATGAGTAGCTCCATTGCCTTCTCTACAAACATTGGATACTTCATAGAAATCAAAAGTCATTGCCTTCTCTACAAACATTGGATATTTCATAGAAATCAAAAGTCTGAAGCAGGTATTTGATCTTTGCTAGAATAAGGCCGTTTGTAGGCCTCTAAGTGCTGCACTGACCTCCACATCTGCAACAACCTCTTTTCCTTTCTGCTCATGGCCAACTTTAAGTGAATCCTGAACACACATCAAAACTCAGCTTATCCTTCAGGAGGTGTTTGCCATTTCAGACTTTTTTCCTTTGCATTTAAACATCTATTTGACTTCAATGTTCTGTAACTGTGAACATATACTAAACAACTATCAATTATGATCCAAAAAGGAGTCCAATCATTGGCTTTATACAAACTACGATTCCGGCATCGCCATATTCCCAATGCAATAGTTAAGAAAAAATTAAGACGAACTCAACATCTTTATACTTCATCATATCCCACAGTATCAAACCAAAATTAGACTCATTTTGCATCCAAGCAGCCTCCCATGTCAAATGTTTTATGCCAAACATGCAATTTTTAAAAGCATACGCAATGAATAAAGGGTCAAGTATGCACTTCAGCAGTTCCAGAAAATCAATGGAAAAGGAATATATGGTGAAGCTTTCCATTTCACAATATGCACATCATTATTCTTCAATATCAAATTGACAAAATACAAGGAAAAGAAAGACATAAACAAAATACTCTCAACCTTCTGTGCAGGATTTCCACAATTCTCGTATAATCATCTATATTTCAAAAGCAGCCCTGGAAATGGAACCCAGGGTAGGCATGTCTGGAGCCCATATATTTCCACTTGTAGCGCAGCTTCTTCTGTCATTCTGCAAGTATAAACAGCTTCATCCAAAAGATATATACCCATATCAGAAACCAAAATAATAGCTAATTCCAATCCCACAAACAGACCAACAACTAGCCAAAACTTGAGAAACAAAACATAATCATAAACTCAGATAAACAACTTAAAGTTGTGCAGGTGTGGGATCTGTGAGAACTAATCTGTGCAAGTTAAACATATTTTTAGAAGGTAAAATAGAAATTGCTAGAATTTCAAAATATATCATGAATACAGACTCCAAGAAGTTACAAGCAACTCGTATTCTTTTTTCCTTAGGGGAAGAAAATCTTTTATTGATAAAAAAAACTCTATAAAAGAGATTGAATAGAAAATAGAACTTCCTCTATGTCAATGATGACATCAGAGATAGATAATACATTTTTTCCTAGAGCATGAGCAACAACATTTGCTTCTCTCCTTACATGTTTAACAGCCCAGCTATCATACTGACAAAGCATTTTTTTAACATCACAAATAAGGATGCCTTTACTGTCCAAAGTTGTTTCTGTGCTTTCAATAGCCTTGACAACAAGAAGAGCATCCCCTTCTAGTATGATCCTCTTGAAACCCAGCTCAATCCCCATAATAGTTGCATGAAGGGCAGCATATGTTTCTGCAAACAATGGATCTGGAAAAAAGGGATCTGTTCAACCTCATAGTGGCCAGTACATGTCCTTCCCAGTCCCTCGCAGCAGCTCCCACACAAATTTTACTAGTGTTCTTGTCAAGCAACATCCCAATTGATCTTGATGATAGCCTTTGGAGGAGCAACCCATACACATCCATGCACTGGGCTAAGGGTCTGTTGAATTGGAAAAGCCAGATTAATAGCTTTGAGGTCCTGTATTCTTTGAGATATCTATTTAAGCAGTCTATTAGGAGTAAGAAATATTTTTTGGAAGATGAAATCGTTCCTCCTCTTCCAAAGAGTCCATGTCACCACTGCAAACTCTATTAATTCTTCACTGTCCAAACTATGTAGCATAAAAGTCAGTGTCCTTGAAAGTCTGGTTGATAATTTTGCCCTTTTGCAATTTCCTTGAGCACTGAGACCAGACATCCCTGTCCAAACTATGTACCATCTCAACTCAACTACAATTCATAATCTTCAAAAATTGGAATTGTAATAGTGAATCTTTTTATTTTTGTAAGTTTAACCGAATTGGTCTTCTCTAGACATGAAGTTTAAGAGATTTTTTCTTTAGCTGACAAAAAACTCTCTTTTATTTTGCCACATTTTCTTCTAAGAAATTATGCTCTTAAAAAAATATAAAATAAATGGTTGATGCATTTCATGAAGATTGTGATTATCTATCAAGACAGTTCTTACTGGAGACTTTGGGGTTGGAAAATCAAATCTTATCTGAAGGTTTGCAAATGATGAATTCCAGTAAGATTCCAAACCCAATATTGGGGAATTTGCTTGCCAAACCATAAAGTTTGCAATCCTTTCTTTATCTGTGTTTTTATATTTCTTTTATCATCTACCTTTCGTTTAGATTAATCAAACTTCTTCGATTGGTCCCAAATATATAGATTATGAAAGACAACTTAATAAATCCCGAAACAGATATAGGAATTATAAAAGAGTTAAGCTGTGGGATTTTCTTTTTTAAAATATTGCAAAAACTCATCTAAAGTTGCTTGAAAGGGTGGGTCCAGTTTAAACTCAGCCAGAGGACTTTCTTTGATATTTTCCCCTATGTTGTAATCATATTTAAGAAGAGAAAGATAATATTAATCCAACTCAGATGCAACCTAAAAGCCGAGAGAAATGCAGATTGTATTCTATCTGTCTCAATTCAGTTACAAAATCAAAATGGAAGCACTCGACAAAAAGAAAAATTTTCAAAACATTGATTACAACAATTTCAATGGATTTCTACAAACAAATATACAACCTTGAGGATAGCTGCACTGTGATGGGGAAAAAAGGGAATTGACAAAAAAGAATCACAATCTCAAATTGGATTGAATGTAGAGACATCAACACATCACTTTCTCAGACTTGTCCAAGGCAATCTAGAACTTCGCCCCATATTTTTACAGTCCAATGACAGAGAGTATGATAGTATAGTTTGCTCTTCTAGCCTGCTTCTTCTGCAATTAATGGCAGAGCCTTCTGATGGCCACTGCCTGTGGATGTGCTTGGCCTGGGAACTTGAGAACTAGTTATTGGCTTCTGCAATGGCTTCAAAGCATCTATGATCTCAGCAAACGTGGGTCTCAATTTTGGGACTCTAGAATGTGAAATTGGATCTTTTGTTAGGAATGCAGAAATGAATTTTGAGGTACTCGATAAACTGTCACAACAACGTTAAACACAAAAATAGAATTCCAATCCAAAACTACTAATTCATAAGAGAATTTAACCTTTTATGATCTTTCTCAATGGCATTATCATTATCCGCTTGGGCAAAAGTTTATACTCAGTTTTTTCAAAGAGAGCACAAAGATCATTCCTTGTCCATTCTCGGTAGGGATGAACTGGACAAGGAAGACAGTTCTGTTGGAGAAAAGAAGATAAGAAGATAAGCCTTAACTATCATATTCTTAAATATAAAATATATACCAAGATATATATGGACTTTAAAAACTAAAACATAAAAGTAATATTATNAATATAAAATAAATGGTTGATGCATTTCATGAAGATTGTGATTATCTATTCAAGACAGTTCTTACTGGAGACTTTGGGGTTGGAAAATCAAATCTTATCTGAAGGTTTGCAAATGATGAATTCCGGTAAGATTCCAAACCCAATATTGGGGAATTTGCTTGCCAGACCATAAAGTTTGCAATCCTTTCTTTATCTGTGTTTTTATATTTCTTTTATCATCTACCTTTCGTTTAGCTTAATCAAACTTCTTCTATTAATCAAACTTCTTTGATTGGTCCCAAATATATAGATTATGAAAGACAACTTAATAAATCCCGAAACAGATATAGGAATTATAAAAGAGTTAAGCTGTGGGATTTTCTTTTTTTAAATATTGCAAAAACTCATCTAAAGTTGCTTGAAAGGGTGGGTCCAGTTTAAACTCAGCCGGAGGACTTTCTCTATTGATATTTTCCCCTATGTTGTAATCATATTTAAGAAGAGAAAGATAATATTAATCCAACTCAGATGCAACCTAGAAGCCGAGAGAAATCTGATTTGGTAAATTCACGGAAACATCTGCAGTACAAAAGAATCTGAATGTGGAGGAAGCATTCTTGCATAAGATCATGAAAAAAAATGTAAAACTTAAATCAACAAAAAAAATTTAGCATTGTTGATGAAATGGCAATCACCTTGGTTGGTTGTAAAATGGACCATTCTATTAAATAGTTGTAGAACATTAAAGGGAATGTTGTCCCTTGCTCATCCTCGTACTAACAACTGATGCAGATTGTATTCTATCTATCTCAATTCAGTTACAAAATCAAAATGGAAGCACTCGACAAAAAGAAAATTTTTCAAAACATTGATTACAACAATTTCAATGGATTTCTACAAACAAATATACAACCTTGAGGATAGCTGCACTATGATGGAGAAAAAAGGGAATTGACAAAAAAGAATCACAATCTCAAATTGGATTGAATGTAGAGACATCAACACATCACTTTCTCAGACTTGTCCAAGGCAATCTAGAACTTCACCCCTATTTTTACAGTCCAATGACAGAGAGTATGATAGTATAGTTTTCTCTTCTAGCCTGCTTCTTCTGCAATTGATGGCAGAGCCTTCTGATGGCCATTGCCTGTGGATGTGCTTGGCCTGGGAACTTGAGAACTAGTTATTGGCTTCTGCAACGACTTCAAAGCATCCATGATCTCAGCAAACGTGGGTCTCAATTTTGGGACTCTAGAATGTGAAATTGGATCTTTTGTTAGGAATGCAGAAATGAATTTTGAGGTACTCAATAAACTATCACAACAACGTTAAACACAAAAATAGAATTCCAATCCAAAACTACTAATTCATAAGAGAATTTAACCTTTTATGATCTTTCTCAATTGCATTATCATTATCTGCTTGGGCAAAAGTTTATACTCAGTTTTTTCAAAGAGAGCACAAAGATCATTCCTTGTCCATTCTCGGTAGGGATGAACTGGACAAGGAAGACAGTTCTTTTGGAGAAAAGAAGATAAGAAGATAAGCCTTAACTATCATATTCTTAAATATAAAATATATACCAAGATATATATGGACTTTAAAAACTAAAACATAAAAGTAATATTATGATTCGATCTATTTTAACTTATAGGCTTATTGCTAATTGGCATAAAGACGAGGCCTTGGAAAATGCAATTTTTCCTTAGCAGTTGACATACTGTTGATCTTGACAAAATCAGAGGAACAATATCTAGTTATGTAGCTGTTTTGGAGCCCAATCATTTGTCAAGTTAAGCAATTTTCCAATTTGAAAATAAAAAATTGCAAGTTCAAAGACCTTCTCTCTTTGCTTGAAGATTTAAAAATCATAAAAAGGACTTGTTATATGGTTATGCAAACCCAACGAGAACAAAAAAAACCACAAGAAGAATAGTTAGACATTCAGCATACAATAGGAGTGACAGGATCTCTCCAATGCCACATTCAACATTCCAAGGAAATTTGGATCAGAGCCAGAACAAACTTACCTTTGGATTTATTTCTACATTTCTGTCTCATAAATATATTTGTTATTAATATAAACACAAGGGATGTTAGCTATCTTGCGCCACTCTCCTCTCTAATCTTTCTTGCAGCGTTCTTCCAGCAGAGGACATTCTTTGATTGCAAGTTTCTGTGGTGAGGAAGGTAGGCCATTCTTTGGTAAGGACATCAACTTTTGGCAATTATAGATATCAAGCTCTAGGAGTGAGGGAGGCAGGCCATCCTCTGGAAAACACGTGAGCTTCTCGCAGTCATAGATCGACAAATCTTTAAGAGAGGTGAGTTTTCTTAAGCCCTCGGAAGACAGGCATTCCAGATTCGAGAATTCTGAGATGCGGAGGCTTGTTAGAGAGGCAGGCAACGTCATCTCTGGAAAGAGCACCAGATTCTGACATCCACCAATTTCAAGTTGATTTAGGTAAGTGAATTTGTCCAGCCCCCAATCGAACAAGGCTTGAGTGATTTTAACATCAGCGATCTCAAGTGTTGTTAGGTTTGTGGGAAAACCTTCTTTGGGAAATGATAAAATGCTCGGACAATTCTGTATTTCCAAATGTTGAAGAGAGGTGAGGAGGAGCAACTGATCTCCACCATTCAACAATTGAAGATTTTCACAATTGGAGATGGTGATATCTGTAAGAAACGTGTTATGATGAAAACTCTTAGCTACTGACTCCAGCTTCGGACAACCGTAAATTTTGAGGAATCGAAGTGTTGCAGGTAATTCTCCGCTTGATGTTAAGGATTCAAGGGATGGACAATTCCTAACGAACAAGGACTCAAGAAGAGATGTGATGCCACTACTGCAAGTACTGTTGTTTGTATCATTATCATCATCCTCCACCAAATTCCTCATACTCTTGCAGTCCCATATACTTAGCCGCTTTAAAGTTGGAGGCAAATGGCTTCTTGCAAAATGCGTTAGCGAATCACAATTGTAGATAGTAATAGAGTGAAGACACGTGTTGTTGTACATCAATGCCTTGGGTAATGATTCCAAGGCTATGCAATTGTAGATATAAATAGATTTGATTCTGAGTTGGAGACGCTCTTGATCAACTTCTTCTGCCACCAAAGTGACTAGTTTGGGACAATTAAAAATGTTGAGAACATGCAGAAATGGGTGATGTGGCAGTGATCCCATGTTGTCTGACCACAAATTCGTCAGCTCCTCACAGTCAACAATAGATAAAAATTCCAACTCTGCCTACCCTTCCATATCAGAAATTGGTGGAAGTGATCTGTCAAATTTTATTGATTTGAATGTAACCTTGCTTCCACACACCACCCCCCTGAATTGTCAATTTTAAATTTGCATTTATCTGGAAAGCATGAAGTTGAGACCACCAACTGCGCACAATCAATTATCTCAACTTTGTTTAGTAAAGGAACGTTGTTTGGTAACTTCCCTAATAGCTTCGGACACTTACGAAGGTAAAGCTCACGTAGGTTTGGGAATTCTTCACAAGGACACCAGTGCTCCCACTCCTCCATGTCCTCGATCCAAAGATTTTTGAGTGATGGCAAATATTTACCCAATGGAGGTAATGATGTGCACTTGTAACAATTTTCTAATCTCAAGGACACCATATGAGGAAATGAAGGAGGTGTTAACCAATTAGGAAATTTTGTACCGCCATAGTTAGTTATACGGAGCTCCTTCAAAGCATCATGAGGTCGTAGCCCATTTAGTACCTCTAGCTCACTTGTCGTGTCTTTCGAATCATCAATATATTCACCCCAATGCAACCACAACTCACTAATTTTTGTCTTTTTAATTAATTCAGCATCCTTTGCATCTCTAGCTTCTATCACGTTCTCTAATCTTTGAATGCAGAGTTTCCCTCCAAGATGTTTCAAAGGTCCAAGCTCCTTTATTCCAGAGCAACTGTCTTTTCCCAAAACGAGATTAGATAGTGTTTGAAGACAACTTAATTTACCTATTTGCATAGGCATTCCTTCCAAACTATCTGCACCTTCAATGTTGAAGTGGCGCAGGTTGACCAAGTTTCGAAACATTCAAGGTAATTTCTTTAGACAAGTACAATCTTCCAACAACAATGTTTGTAAGTTGTAATGACTGGTTATTGATTCTGGCAGGAGTCTAATTCGAGTTTTGGAAAGGTCAAGGTATTGAGGAGTCCCACATGATTTAGGAACAAACTAATCCTGGACTTTATAAAGAGTTACCTTACTCCTCCTATTAAGCCTTTTAAGGGGAGAAATGAGTGTTTCTATATGGTATCAGAGCAGACTAACCTATGATCAATGATGGGCTCATGAGACCTACCCACGATAATGGTACCGGAAATACCGGCCCACATGTGAGGGGGCATATTGAGGAGTCTCACATGATTTAGGAACAAACTAACCCTGGACTTTATAAAGAGTTACCTTACTCCTCCTATTAGGCCTTTTAAGGGGAGAAATGAGTGTTTCTATACAAGGTACCGCAGATGCTTTAAATCACCAATAGAATCTGGTAGCTCCGTTATGGAGTATCCGTTAAAATATAACACCCTTAAACAACGTAACATTGGAACCAATTCAAAAGGAACATGATGAGCCAAATAGCTTGAATATGGTAGCATGAGAGGTAAGAATGTACGTAAACTTGTGAGTTTAGAAAAAATCTCAAACTTTTTAGTTACATCATATTTGCTTCCCAAATAAGATGAGTGGCGTGCCTTTATAGGAATATTCTCATGCTTATTACCTCCAGCCCTATCTTCCATTCTAAAGCAAGTATCGCTTGCAACTGACTGAGCCAAATCATTGATGAGGTCATGCATCACAAATTGTGATTCATTAATACGTGACTGTTGGAAACATGACCTTGACAACAGATTGCGAAAATACTCGAAACCACAATCTTCCATTTCCTCTTCATCTTGTAGGGGTTGAATCAGACCTTCTGCCATCCATAGTAGAACCACCTCCTTCTCCTCAAATTCATAGTCCTTTGGTAGTATTGAACAGTAAGCAAAGCACCTCTTCAAATGTGAAGGTAGATGATGATAACTTAACATAAAAGCGGGAACAATTCCACTTCTCTTCTCCGGTATATCCCATATCTTACTTTTCAAAACTTTGTCCCACAAATTGTGGTCTTGTGTACCACGCAAGACACCTCCAACAGTTTTTACTGCCAATGGCAAGCCTTTACACCTACTAACAATTTCCTCACCAATATCTTTAAGGTTTGGATGCGCACTGAAGTCTCTTGCATCCAATGCATGTTGGGTAAATATGGACAAACAAGCTTCATTTGACAACTCCTCCAACTGAAAAGGCTCAACTTTAATGGTTCCCATCAGCGCTGATACTCCCTGATTACGAGTTGTAAAGATAATACTACTTCCAGGAGCCCCAACTTCAAAAGGGGCACGTAGGCGAGTCCAATCATTGTAGTTCTCATTCCAAACATCATCAAGAATTACTAGAAACTTTTTCCCACGTAGTTGCTCCTTCAATTTTTCTTGCAACCAATTTAGATCTTTGCCCTCACAGTTTGCCGAGGTCAAAGACTGTAAAATTGTTTTTGTAACTGAAGCAACATCAAAATCTTCTGAAACACAAGCCCATGCTTTAAAATCGAACAAGCTCTCCACTTTTTTATCATTGTATACCAGCTGTGCGAGTGTTCTCTTTCCTATACCCCCCATATCAACTATAGGAATCACATTGGGTACTTTATTCGAAGCATCACTATGTTTTTCACTGACCAATAATTGAAGTACAGCCTCTTTGACTTCCTCCCTACCGTATATGTCATCTTCGGTCACCAAGGAAGTTGAGGGAGGTCTCTCTCTTCTTTTGTTTGGCCTCGGACTAACATTTTCCTTCAAATGAAGTTGATCTTTTTGTGTCACGAGATCCTTAAATCTAGTATTTATTTCCTCTATCTTTGACCCCAGCCTAATCTTGATCTTAACAGCACTTGGAGCAAAACTAGTACAACAAGCAGGGACGAGATTTCGTACCTTAATAGCGCTTGCCTGACTTTCACCGGCCATCAACTTGCGTTGCAAAGCTTCTGTGGCGAACTCATCCAGTATATCTTCCACATCATAGGCCAAGTCTCTGAGATCATCAAGCCAAGCGTTCACTGTCTTTTGAGTCTGTTGCTTCTCCTCTGCATCATCAAGCACGTCTCGAATTCTTTTCATGGTTTCGCCCCACTTGTCCAGCTGTTTTCGAAGTCCCTCTCGGCGAGCAAATTTCAGCAACTCAGGAGACGCCAGTCGGTCAAACAACACTTCAATGAATGCAGAAAGAAGGAGCTCCGCCATTGTTTTCGTCAGAGAAAGGAATCGAATTAAGGAGAAAGTATCCCTTTTCTGTGAGAGAGAAAAGAAGGAAGTGAGAGAGAAAAGAAGGAAGCAAGAATCCCTTTTCTTTTCTTTTTTTCTTTTTTTTTTTTCTTTTTTTTTTTATAGGAACTTGGGAGGGACCTAACGTGACGGAAGTTTGAATAATTGTACCAGCTTTGCTCTGTATAATTGTATTTTGAGTATTGCTACACAAAAGCCTACACACCACACACCACATGTTTTTTTATTTTTTTATATTTTTAAAAAAAAAATTTTTGAATTTATTCTTTTTAAATTAATTAAATTTTTTTACTCATTATCTATATATTAAACATTTGATAAAAGAAAAAAATTTAAAAAAATTTAAAAAAGTATAGTGTGTGGTGTGTAGGCTTTTGTTTAGAATTTTTCAATTGTATAAGAGCATCTACATTGGTTTGGTTAAATGGGATGTTTTGCCAAATTTTAAATAATTTAGCTCAAAAATCCTTCACATTAGATTGACCAAATCTAAAATAATTTGGACTTTTACTACAGTAGTTGGCTAAAGATGGAAGACCACTATTCATTCATCAAATATTAAAATATTAATTTCTCATTCCAAACAAATAAATTAAATTAATTAGAATATAATTAACATTTAATATTTAAAATATAATTATATTATTAACATTTAACAATACTTTTTTTATTATTAATTTAATTAGAATATAATTACCATTAACATTTAATAATACTTTTTTGTAATATTAATTTAATATAATATAATTATTATTAACATTTAATAATACTTTTTTAATATTAATTTAATTAGAATATAATTATTATTAACATTTAATTGGTAGAATTACAAAATGTGATAAAATAAATTAAATAAAAAAATTATTAATTGAATAATATTTTATTATTATATAGGGAATGAATGGCTAATCTAACGTGGAGATTGAATTTAAATGGAATAGGTAAATGTAAATAAGTGTTGATATTGGCCAAATTTAAAGATGAATTTGGCCAAACCAATGTCAATGCTCTAACATGCTTCCATGTTTATATATGCTCTCTCTTTTTGTGATGATGATTCTTCTTCTTTTATTTGGTTCAGTCACATGGTGAATGGCCCACCACATGAATAATGGTACCAGCTTTCCAGTACCCTGGTTTTTATTTTGATTCATTTAAGGAAAATGTTCATGTGCCCCTTCTCCATGCCTCCTCAAAGTGATCGCTGGTCATAAAATTTTTCTTTTTAATTTTTTTTTTACTTAGTGATTTTAAGTGTATTGATATTTTTTTTATTTTTAAAAAATGTTTAAATATATTAAAAAAATCTAAAAAGAAAAATGAAAAGAAAATAAAAAAATGTGCATGCAGTCAAAATGAGCAGTGCACTCTGAGCGACAGAGTAGCACCGCTCTTCATTTAATTCAATCACATGGTATGAACTGCTCCACCACATGACTTGTATTCAAGTCTCCTTTTTTCAAGTCTTTTTCTAATACCCTGTTTTTTCTTTGATTTCTCTTGTTCAATCACATCTGTGGAATCCATGGAGAATTACCAACTCATACAGATTTTCAAAGAATTTAAGGAATATGCAACATTAGCTAGCTATATGATGCATGTCTGGTTTCAATCTTGAAACGTGCAATAAAGAGCTAGCTCACCCACTACAATTATTTTCGTATGAGAAATTAAGGAATGAATCGAGAAAATATGCATAGATATATGAGTAAAACCAGTAGTTTCTTCAGAAAAATGGGCCAAGAGGAGTCTCACAAAGTATTTTTTTCTAGTGAAAAATCATAAAAACATAAATATGTATAAAATTAAATCTCGATAATTTGCAATATATACGTAGAAATAAAATTCTAACTATAAAATATCTTAATATATGTTTTAAATTTTTGACGATAAGGTTTCATGAAATAATATTCATCTATTATTATTTTTATAATTATATATTTAGAATTTATTTACTTCATACAAACTATCAAGTGATCTTTTAGAATGTCATCTTTCATTTTAATATATATGTAAGTCAGTTTATTAAGTTTCATGTAAACTCTAAATATTTTCACGTTACATTAAGCATATCATACTATAATAGAGACCTTAAATAAGATTTTTCTTAAATAAGATTTTTCTTACTCAATGAAAATACAAGCAATCACACTAATTACCATTCATGGCCAATGTGAAAGTTCTCCAATTTTCAACCAATCACAATCCGAGATTACAAACTATATATATTATATATTAAAAGCAATAAATAGACACATGACACAAGATTTTAGAAACAAAATGAAAAGATTTTAGAATAACCTAAATATAGCTTGCAGCTCTTCAATATAGCAGAAAGTTTTTCTAGCTATGCATTAATTTATTTTGTAGTTATACCAAACTCCAAAGACTTGAGTTCAAGTGATTTTCTTTTTAAAATCTTTTTCCACTCTGTTTTTTCTTTGATTCATTCCTCTTATGCAATCATATCGGTGGAATCCATGGGATGATAATTCAAAAAAACCCATGGAGAATAACCAGATCACATTCTTATGGCACAATTCAAAGATACAATTGGAAGATTTTAAAAGAATTTAAGGAATATGCAACATTAACTAGCTATATGATGCATGTCTGGTTTCAATCTTGAAACATCCAATAAAGAGCTAGCTCTCCCACTGTGGCCATTATTTTCGTATGAGAAATTAAGGAATGAATCGAGAAAGTATGCAGAGATATATGAGTAAAACCAGTGATTTTTTCTGAAAAAAGGCCAAGAGCAATCTCACAAAGTTGTATTTTTTTTTCCTAGGCAACCATTAATAGATTATAAAAGGATAACATAGAGTGCTATTACATACCGAAATTTATAAAGCCAGGCTAGCGCTGGGTGTCCTTTTCACTGTAAAAATCTAGTAATTATTGAAGTAATTTGATAAGAAGTAAGCAACCAATAGTACTGAATGAAGAGGTGAGGAAAGTAAGGAATAAGGCATCTGGATTCATATGACACATAGGATTGGTGTAATACATTTTCGGACCTTTTTACCCTTTGTTCTCTCAACGTGAGCGCATAGGGTTTCTTCATGCATGGCTACCGCTGATGGCCTCCAAGCCAATTCGGCCACTGTTACATGCCCCAGATCATTCGCAGACATGGTTTTGGAAACTCCTCAGCCCATTCCTGAGGTCGTGGTTCCCTTCAGATCCCATAAAACTATGGACAGTGAAGTATGTGTGGTTTTTTCGAAGGATGAATTCGATAGATTGACTATTCCATTCCAGTTCTCTCTGGTTTTAAAGTTTCTACGGCAAAGACCATCCCTGGATTCTATCAGATCATTCATCAAAGCCCGATGGGGATTGTTGAACCAACCGATCGTCAACATGATTGCTCTGATGGTCATGTCTACTTAGATGCAGATTCAGAAGAGGTCCTGGAACATATAGCTAAACACAAACTTGCGGCATCTGACTCAAATATTCAGTCGGCAAAAGAATAGAAGAGGAAAGGCATTAAATTAAGGGGTTCATCTAGGGTTGTAAGCAAGCCCTCTCGCCTTAATTTATGAAGTTCTCATATTTATATTGGAATGCTCGGGGTGTTGGTACGTCGAGGAAGAGGCTTAAAAAAATGGTTTCGAAACTCCATCCTAAACTTCTTGCTATTGCTGAGCCTATGGTGAGTAATTCTCGTTTAGACATGTGGCGTGATAGATTGGGTTTTGATCATTGTGGTTCTAATGTTGATGAAGGCGGAAAGTTATGGTTGTTTTGGTCTCAGGATTTAAATCTAGTTGTTGATTCTATGGGAGACCAATTTTTTACTGTTCTTATCAAGAGTCTGAATGATCTTCGTATTACTTTTGTTTATGCGAAATGCTCCTACTTGGAGCGCAGGCGTCTGTGGAATTCGTTGATGGATGCTAATACTCATAATTCCCCTTGGATGGTGCTCGGAGATTTTAATATTATTAGAAACGATTCGGAGAGAAGAGGGGGTAGGCCACGGTTGGTGTTGGCTATGGAGGAGTTTAATGGTTGGGTGGATTCTTGTGGGATCCTTGATATGCCTTTCCGTGGAAATTCTCTATCTTGGTGTAACGGTCATTCAGGAAATTCCAAGCACTGGGCGCGTCTTGATCGGTGTTTTCTTAATACAGCTGCCCTTGCAGTTTTTCCCGATGCTAATATGGAATACTTGGCGCGAACCTCTTCTGATCATGCACCTATGGCGGTCTCTCTAAATAATCAGCTTGTACGGTATGGCTATCCTTCTTTTAAATTTCAGCAAACGTGGGTTTCTCATGCTCATTTTTTTTATTGTCTCGAACTCCTGGAATGGTGAAGTTGTTGGGGGGTCACAATTATATATGCTTGTTACTAAACTCAAAAGACTAAAAATTGTTTTGAGAGTTTGGAACAAGCAAATTTTTGGTAGAACTGAAACTCATATAGCGGAGCTTGAGGATCGGATAAAGGACTTGGAAATTAGTTTGCAATCTGATTATTCGAACGATGTGGAGGATGATCTTATTGCCACCAAGCTGGAACTTTCAACGTGGTTGGATAGGGAAGAACAACGATTAGCCAATCTTGCTAAACAAGGATGGATTCAGAAGGGTGAAGCAAATTCTATATTTTTCCGTGCTGTTAGTCACCGTAATCATAAAGAGGTTATAGAGATGAAACTAGAGGATGGTACTATTCTCTCCTCACCAGAGCATATTCACGAAGGGGCTATATCCTATTTTTTCTCAATTCTTGCAGGCTGGTAACCGATGTCAAGAGCATAATCTGGGAGATTTAGTCCAACCTATTATTTCTCAGAGTGATAATGATCTCATTTCTCAGGTTCCTTCTTCTCAGGAAGTCTATGATGCTCTTTGTTCCATTCCGGAAGATAGTATCCTGGGCCCAGATGGGTTTGGGTTGAGCTTCTATCGATCTTGTTGGCATATCATGGGTGTCGATCTTGTTGATGCGGTGGCAGATTTTTTCCGTGGTATGGCTCTTCCTCAGTTTTTTAATGCTACTTTCATGGTTTTAATACCTAAGGTAGACAATCCGAAGAGTTTTGATAAGTTTAGGCCAATTAGCCTGTGCAATGTGTTCTATAAAATTTGCACCAAAATTATGGTTAATCACCTATCACCCCTGCTTGCTAAAATTATTTCTCTTGAGCAAGGAGCCTTCCTTCTGGGTCGTAGCATATTTGAAAATATCAGTGTGACATAAGAGATGATTCACTCTATTAATAAACCAGCTCATGGGGGGAATGTTGCTTTGAAGATTGACATGGCAAAGGCTTATGATACGGTGGACTAGTCTTTTCTTATGCATGTTCTTAAAGCTTTCGGTTTCTCTGATTTTTTTTACTTGATGATTCGTCACTGTATCACTAATCCCTGGTTCAAAGGTGGTGTGGGTTGCGACAAGGTGACCCCATTTCTCCTTATTTATTCATTCTTGTGGAGGAAATTTTTTCGAGGATGCTAAAAAAGCAGATACATATGGGTAAGATCATTCCATTTTATCATCCCAGGGGTACTCCTATTATTTCTTATCTTCTTTATGCAGATGATATGGTGCTTTTTTGTAATGGGAGAAAGGCTTCCTTGAAAGCTATTACTGATGTGTTGAGGAAGTATGAACAGTGGTCGGGGCAAGCGGTCAGTAAAAAAAAATCTTCTATTTTTTTCTCTTCGCAGGTCTCTGCTAGTAGACGTCAGGCTCTTCTTTGGTTCACTAGTTTTACGGAAGGAAGATTTCCTTTTAAATATTTGGGTGTTCCTATTATTTTTGGAAGACTGAAGATTACTCATTTTGATGATTTGATTGCTAAAGTTCAGGCCAAATTGGAAAGTTGACAAACCAGATTGTTATCTAGCAGGGCGCCTTTGATTCTTATTAAACATGTTCTCCAAAGCGTTCCTGTCCACAGTCTTTCTATCTTAAGGACTCCTAAAGCCGTGATTGAGAAACTTCAAAGAATCATTAGCACCTTTTTTTGGGGTGTCAAAGATGGCAAGGCTAAGAAAAAATGGCGTTCTTGGGTGGACATTTGTAAGCCTGTATCGGAAGGAGGGTTGGGCATTCGCAGTATCCATGATGTGCAAACTTCTCTCCACATGAAATTAGCTTGGAACTTTTTGCAAGGTAATTCTCTTTGGTTCAATTTTTTTCATGCTAAATATGTTGGTGATAAACATATCTCTATAGTGGACCCTACAAAAGGTTCTCTTTTTTGGAAGATGATTTTGCATAATATTCCTTTAGTGCAAGCCAATTCTAAGTGAAAAGTTCGGGAGGGTAAACTCCATTTTTAGCTTGATAAGTGGGCGGATGATGCCCCTCTTTGTAATAATATTCAGATTTTTGATCAGCCGAATCTTAAATTAAAAGATTGTAAATCTGGATTGGGCTAGGATATGGAGCTTTTTACTCGGTTGGTTGGTCATCAAAAAGCCAAAGATCTGATTTTGCAATTGGGTCAAGTTAATAATGGGAAGGATGTTCTGATTTGGCTCCCTAATGCTGATGGGCATTTCTCTACTAAAAGTGCGTGGAATTGTATTCGCATGAGGGGCCCAGATTTCCCTTGGGCAAAATGGGTCTGGCACACTGCCCTTCCTAAAAAAATGTCAATTATTATGTGGAAGGCCATTCATGATTGTCTTCCGGTGGATGACAGAATACGCATAATAGGTATTCCTATTGCCTCCCATTGCGATTGCTGCTCCAACTCTGAGTATGAAGATCTTAATCACAGTCTTGCGAGAGGTGACTTTGCTGAAAAAATTTGGCGTATTTGTTTGGTGGTGCTTGGAGTTCCTTGGAGGAAAGGTTGGACTTGGAGATAGAGAGTGGAGTGTTGGTATAGGCGGGCAAAAAATTCTACTCGCTCTGGTCAATTGTTGGGTCTTCTTCTGGCAATTATTACTTGGCGTTTATGGGGTCGGCGTTGTAAGGCCAGGATGGAAGGATTGATGGAATCAGTTCAACAGGTTTGGTGTTCTATCAAATATTGGGTCTCCTGGATTGTATTAAAGCTTAAGGATGTTAATTTGCTTACTAAGCAAGATGAAGGAGTTCTACATTGTTTCAACATGCCTATTAATGTTATGAGGAAAGATATCGTTATTCCGGTTAAGTGGAAGTCTCCCAAGCAGGGTTGGGTTAAATTGAATGTGGATGGTTGTTCTCTTGGTAATCCAGGACCTTCGGGTGCGGGCGGCATTATTCGGGATGATAAAGGGAACCTGCTTTGTGGGTTTGCTGTTGAAACTGGGTATAACTCTAATAACTATGCAGAGTTGATGGGCTTACTTTATGGGCTTCGTCACATTGGTTTAATGGGTGTTTTATCTGTGGAGATTGAGCTTGACTCCATGTTAGTTCTTAACTGGTTGAGGAACAAGCGTTGTGGTTTGAGGGTTTATTAATAAAATTGAGACGGGACTGCTATGTGAGTGGCTTCCGGCTATTCTCTTAAAAAAAAGAAAAAAAAAAAGCAACCAAAAGTACTGTTTCTTGTGGCGCATGGCGCCAATTGGTTGATGCCCACATCAGTTCTTGTGCCGATGAATTTTCTGAGCAACCTCAAAAGGACTAGTAAAGTTGTGATATCTGTGAGGATATTGAAAATAGACCAAACGGAAGAATTTGAAGGGCATTTGATGGCTTTTGTGACCGCTTGGCTCACAAAGTTCCAATTTTTCTGTTGTTATGGGAACGTGGGTGGGACCTAACTTACTGGCTTCTTTCTCCTGTGTATATATGCTTTTTCTCTCTGTGCGATGATTTCTCTTCGTCTTTTATTTGGTTCAGTCACATGGAAGTGGACCACCACAAATTCAATCAACGTACCGATAATTTTTAAGATAAGACCATATGATTTCTTTTAAAAATCTTGGGTATGTATTTATGGTTTATATTAAATAATTGCTAATTATTTATATTTATATTAAAAATACCATGTGATTTTCAACATAAACATGTCACAACATGAAAAATAATATCATGGAATAAAGTAATTTCCATCTATACATGAGTTATAAAAGAGGCTTAAAATCTAGAATTTCAAATTTCGTGGGAATTACTTTATGGCAGATGGCTCTGTTTTTATATATGGCATTAATTATTGCTGACTTCGTAGCCATCTTTGATCAAGTCTTTAATTTCCCAGTACTATGCTTTTTCTTTGATCGCGTGCTACGGACTACTTCACCATAGGAGTTGGCCACGTTACTTCGGTAAAGAAAATTTCTATTTATAAATAGACATGGATATGTTCACATGACATGATTTATAAATCAAATATTGCCATATAAGTGATATTGTAGATAACATGTTCTATGCACTAACTTACTACATAAATTGAAGATCTCATTCAACCAACATACCAAATTGAATAAATGATGTATCTCAATTCAGTTTATGGAATGAATAATGTACCGAAAGTCCAAGCGTATGCTCCTTGGGATTTGTGTCATGGAGCCCACGTTCATTCACCTAGTGGATTCGGAGGCTGCATGCAGTTGGTAGCAAATAAAGAAAATGACGTGCCTGTTATCAATATTACGTACATAAACTGAACAAATGTTTACAAGGAGATGTTACAAAACATGACGAGAGAATTGAAGACACATCAATTGATAAAGGCTATAATTGTGGAGAGTTGCAGTTGATCTTGATGTTTTCTACAAACTTGCAATGACTTTTCACAAATAAAAGAAGAGCTCTTCTACGGATCCACAACTGTAGCAGGTGCACACTTGCACACCATACGTGGCATCCCTTTTTTTTTTTTTTTAATAATTCAAAACGTGCATTTTTCATTTCGAATTCCTCCCGTGAAACCCCTCCTTCGTCGCCCGCGTGACACCTTCCTCCGTCCAGCACCATCGGCGACGCCGTCTCTCCGCCCAGAAACACCGAGTGACACTACTTCATCTGCACAAAGGCGCTGCTCCTTGGGAAATCGTTTAACAGAACAAACGATTTATTCTTCGTATAATGCATGTTAATATACGACCTTTGTCTTCTATTTTCTCGAGCTGCAGGAAATAGTCTTCAGATTTCGTCATTTCACCGTCTCAAGCTTCTCAAATCACATCTTACATCAAGATCTCTCACCAATTTTGAATCTTTCTTTTAAACTCAATTATAATTTTATTGTTTAAATTAGATCTTTGAGATATTGAACAAAAAACCCACCGCGACCACGGTCGTACCGCCAGTAGTACTACCCAACGTCGTCGTCTTCCTCTGCCTCCTTCAAAGGCTGCTGCTGTTGCCTCTTCCTCCTGTTCTCCTTCTTGGCCCTCCTTGTTCTGGCCGTGGTTTTGGTCATCGTCTTGGCCCTCAAACCCAAGAAGCCCTCCTTCGATCTCCAACAGGTGGGCGTCCAGTATATGGGCATCACCACTCCCAATCCCTCAGAAACCAATCCCGCAGTGAATCCCGCCACCTCCGCCTCTCTCTCCCTCAGTATACGGATGCTCTTCACGACGTTGAACCCCAACAGGGTTGGGATCAAGTACGGTGAGTCCAGGTTCACCGTCATGTACCGCGGGATTCCCTTGGGAAAAGCCTCCATCCCGGGGTTCTTCCAAGAGGCTCACAGCATTCGACAGGTGGAGGCAACCGTCACCGTCGACCGTGTCAACCTGCTCCAAGCCGACGCCGGGAGAGGGGGCATACGATCGGGAGAGGGGAGGTGAGGAGGTCGAGCCGACGATCGGGAGAGGGGAGGTGAGGAGGCGAGCGACGATCGGGAGAGGGGAGGTGAGGAAGCGACGATCGGGAGAGGGGAGGTGAAAATCGAAAGGGAGGTGAAAGTCAGAAGTGAAAATCGAAAGGGAGGGAATCGAAAACCTAAGGAGATTTTCGTCATTTTCCCACTGCCACGTATGGTGTGCGCCGGCTGACCGCAAACAGGGGCTAACCCCAATAATATTTCATAAAAGAATTTGATGGCCCTGTTGTATCTCAGCCTTCTCAGGTACCTGTCATCGCAAGCATCAATCTCCCGAAGTTAAGGGGAGTAAGCCTTTTTTTAGTAGAATATTTAGGTAAATGAATCATTGCAAGACCACTCAACAAAGGCCTTTGTTAGCTTAAATAAATATATATCCAACAATATAATGTATAGGATGCTAACCCTACAAGATCTAGAGAGAAGAACAAATTCAACAGGAGAAATTCAAAGCTACAAAAGAAATGCATGGGAATTGCGGGTATAAAGTTTGTAGTTCAACATGAAAATGGGATTACTTTGATTCATTACAATTTTACAATTAGATAAAATAAACAGGGGGAAAAAAAGAGAGAGCGTTTCAAGCACCTTCTTGACAGCTCTTAATTATAAGCATTGGGGCTCCACAATATTACCATGAGAAGTTGTCGCTTATAGCCAGACATTGATTATGTTGGTGCAAAGGGGCTGCAAAACAAAAATAGTGAGAGAAAGTTTGTTTCAAGGCGGGTTACAAATGTCACTTTTTTAAGACAATATTCACCTCCACCAATTACGGTATACATATGAATTACAAGTGAATTTGCCTCTAAGATACAATGAAGCCATAACAAATTTGTTTGTCTAACTGCGTTACGCACACACAAAATTAAATCTCGAATACCCTCAAATTTTACTATTTAACCAAGAGATTAGAAATATGTTCTCTGCAGAATAAATAAATCCTAATGACAAGTTTTGAAGAAATGAAGACTTCTGAAAGAGAGAATATCAAAATTTTGAGATTCTATAATTCTATTTTCTGTATTAAATTCATAAGCCAATTGGTCTATTTATAGATGGCCAAAAGATTTGAATGAAAAGTGGTAACTTTTTATTTATTTTTATCTGATCCGAACAAGTATATTAATTGTACCTGTTACCAAGTGACACAAAGTTGGACCCAGTCTAATGGGCACGTACCACCCTTCTCGCATTGGATTGAAACCCAATAGGTGCGATTTTTCAATCTAATTCAGCGCCTCGAGCTTGCTTATGCCCCTTCACATGTCACGTGTTGCTACATAAAATCAACAAAAATCCTTCTTTGAGGGAGGCACTTGCTTGTGCCCCTTCACTTGTCACGTGTTGCTACATAAAATCAACAAAAATCCTTTTTGAGGGAGGCATGGCTCAAACCCATGTCTGAATTGAGAGGAGCCATCAATACCACTAAGCCATGTAACAATTTATGGCCTATTTATAGACCCAAATATTATAACCATAAGCAATACTTTCCTTAAATTCTCTCTTTTCAAAATAATTCATAACTTTAAAAAATAAATTCCAAAAAATTATTAATGATGAATATAATATATATTATTTTGAGAATATTTCCAACAGATTATGTGGATATGAATAGCAAAACCACAAAGAAAGACTCGGCATGCCAACATTAATAACAACTTGCTGCTGCAATTTTGGAAGATCGAGTATGTTGAGGCAGAGAAGAATCCACCATCCAGCCATTGTGAAGAAAGCAAATATATGGAGATCGGTGCAATCTAATGGGCCACCACACTGAGAATAAGAGCCATTGCTGCTTGGTTTATAACTTCTTGTCCTCCTTCAACCTGAGAACAAGCGTAACGGCTCTTGTTAGAAATTTTATTTTAGTATTCTCATAAGAATGCATTGATCATATGGATAGCACAAACATACAATAAGCTCTTAGGCACAAGAAGCATTAAGGTTTTCTCTCTCCCTTAAATAATAGAAATCTTCAATTATAATCTCTATAAATTCTCAAATCAAATTAGAATCATGATATTAAAATTCATAGAAGTTGCTTGAGTCATGTCTCACAAGTATTTCGAGTATATATTAAATGGCAAATCTCACGAACTTTTTGCTCCATGCATGGCTTGAGTCTATCTTGGAATGAAGTCTCATGAACTTTTTGGAGAACTTGCTGGTCAAACTTCTCGTTAGTAGATTTCAATCCCCTAGGGAATCATCTGAGTCCTATCTAAATTATAATATGCAATATAGATAATGTTGGGTGTAAAGGCTTTTGAATAGAATTATTCAAATAATAATAATAATAATAATAATAATAATAATCATGATATAAGAGAAGTAGATAAAACAGAGAAGTAAAATGAATACCACCTACCTTGAAGTCTTCTGAAGGAAAAACAGAGAAGTAAAATGAAAAGACAGTGAGTTTTTGTGCACATATAGCTACAATAAAATGTTGGAACAAGTGATTGTTTACGTATCTTCCAGTTAACATATGTGTTCTTTCAAATGAATATCAAGGACAAAAGTCAAAACAGTGTTAAATGTCTTTGATTACCTAGGTGTTTCCAACTTCCTAAAAAATTCAAGAGCTCGATATAACTTAATTGATAAAATGTCTAAAATGCTGACCATCACCAACTCTAAGAAACAAGATGTGGCCTGCTCCATAGAACTTAATGAATGTTATACGCACTAACAATCTCTTAAATTGACAGAACTTTAAACAGAGGAGATGTTATAGCCCTGCTGAATCTCAGGTAGTTGTCATCCCAAGCATCAGTCTCTTCAAGTTACAGAAAGAATCATTGCAAGCAACTCAACAAAGAGCAATTCACCAGTCCCAACTTACCAGAAAAGTGTTGTGTATTCTGTTGTATATTAATACATCCTTTAGTTGCTGAGGAACCAATAGAAACAGTAGTGCTTGGTGGCAAGGAATACTGTCAACCAGCGTTTCCTCCTAACATATGAATATGAAAGACAGTAATGCTTAGTGGCAGGAAATATTGGCGAATAGATGTCCATTTCAGGATCAAAGTCTTTATGGTAAGTTTAGGCAAAGACTATTAACAAACTTTTTTCTTTGATAATAGAATATTTTATTACTGACTAAATCAAGTAAATACATAGCAGCATCTACAAGAGTTCTTTGTTGAATAAAATCAGGGGGAGAATTCCACCATACAGCAGTATCATTGATACATTTGGCATGAATAGCAGGTAAATGAGCAGCTCCATTGCCTTCTCTACAAACATGGGATACTTCATAGAAATCAAAAGTCTGAAGCAGCCTCCACATCTCCAACAGCCTCTTCCTTTCTGCTCATAGCCTGCTTTAAGTGAATCCTGACTAAGACTCCCATCAAAACTCAGCTTATCCTTCAGGAGGTGTTTGCCATTTCAGAATTTTTTCCTTTGCATTTAAATATCTATTTCACTTCAATGTTCTGTAACTGTGAACATATGCTAAACAACTATCAATTATGATCGGCAAAGGAATCCAATCAGTGGCTTTATACAAACTAAGATTCCGGCATCGCCATATTCCCCACGCAATAGTTAAGAAAATTAAGACAAACTCAACATCTTTATACTTCATCATATCCCACAGCATCAAACCAAAATTAGACTGATTTTGCATCCAAGCAGCCTCCATGTTAAATGTTTTATGCCAAACATGCAATTTCTGAAAACTAATAGGCATACAGAGATGCTCATGCATTAATTAATTTGGGAGCTCATGTTTGCCAAACATTAATTAATGATTCGATCTATTCCTACTAATAGGCATACAGAGAATGCCTTGGAACATGCAGTTTTCTGTTACCAATTGCAACTTTCCCTTCGATCAAAACGTAGCAGTTTTGGAGCCCAATAATTTGTCAAGTTTGTCAAGTTCAGCAATTTCCCAGTTTGAAAAGGAAAAATTTCATGTTTGAATAGTTAGACATTCAGCATACACCATAAAAGGTATTGCTTTAACACGATCGAAAAATACCTTTTATTGGTACGAAGGTGGAAAAGCATACGCAATGAATAAAGGGTTCCCAAGTATGCACTTCAGCATATCCAGGAAATCAACGGAAAAGGAATATATGGTGAAGCTTTCCATTTCACAATATGCACATCATTATTCTTCACTATCAAATTGGCAAAATACAAGGAAAAGAAAGACATAAACAAAATACCCTGAACCTTTAGTGCAGGATTTCCACAATTCTCGTATAATCATCTATTTCAAAAGCCGCCCTTGTCAACTGCAACATCCCAATTGATCTTGATGATATCCTTTGTTGGAGCAACCCATACACATCTATCCACTGGGGTAAGAGTCTGTTGAATTGGAAAAGCCAGATTAATAGCTTTTGCATTCTTTGAGAGATCTGTTTAAGCAATCTATTAAGAGTAAGAAATCATTTTTGGAAGATGAAATCGTTCCTCCTCTTCCAAAGACACCATATCACCACTACAAATTCTATTAATTCTTCACTATCCAAACTAGGTAGCATAAAAGTCAGTGTCCTTGAAAGTCCGGTTGATAATTTTGTCCTTTTGCAGCTTCCTTGAGCACTGAGACCAGACATCCCTGTCCAAACTATGCACCATCTCAACTCACTATTATTCATAATCTTCGAAAATTGGAATTGTAATAGTTAACCTTTTTATTTTAGTTAAGTTTAACCGAATTGGTCTTCACTAGACATGAAGTTCAAGAGATTTTTTCTTTTGCTGACGTAAAGTTGTCTTTTATTTTGCCACATTTTCTTCTAAGAAATTATGCTCTTCAAAAAATATATCTTTCGGACAAGACAATTCATTTGAATGAATAACGATGATCACTAATAAACAACTTTTAGAGCAACCAAAATTAATTTGCTTCCGAATAAGCTAAATCATCAATTTCTTCTAATCAAGCTTTGACACATCAGCATAAATATTAAATATGAAAATTAATATTTGCCCTGTCTGTTAATGACACCTATATATCTTGATAACATCAGGAAACAGCCATGATGTATTTTCCTCAATGTTTTCACATGTAAATACTTTGTACCCTCCAAAAAACAATGCCAAAGGAACTGCTAAAAGTACTTTGTTTGATATACATACAAATATATACTGATATACATATAGAAATTTCCCTCTTCTTATATCCTTCATTTTCTTCTCAAAGTTTTTTTCTTTTCCTTTTGTCTTTCTTGATCAGAGAGATTCAGAGCAAAAGAAAAACAAAATAAATGGCTGATGCCTTTCATGAAGATTGTTATTATCTATTCAAGACAGTTCTTACTGGAGACTCTAGGGTTAGGAAATCATTGCAGTTGAATTTGCTTACTAGACTATAAAGTTTGCAGTCCTTTCTTTATCTGTGTTTTTTTATTTCTTTATCACTTAACTTTCGTTTAGATTTTCTATATAGATTGGTTCCAAATATATAGATTATGAAAGACAAATTAATAAATCCAGAAACAAATATAGGAATTATAAAACAGCTAAGCTGTGGGATTTTCTTCTCTGTTTTTTTTTTCCCCTATGTTGTAATCATAAATACGAGAGAAAGATAATATTAATCCAACTCAGATGGGACCCAAAAGCCAAGAGAAATATGAATGTGGAGGAAGCATTCTCGCATAAGATCATGAAAATCCACGAAATTTCAAGACAAGAAAACTTTGGAAGCCAAAACAAATGGAACAGCCACAAGTCTTGGTAGTGGAGAAAAATGTACTTAACATTGAACAAGAACTCACCTTGGCAACAAAAAATTTAAAACTTAAAAACTCAAATAAACAAAAAATTTTAGTATTTTTTATGGAATGGCAATCACCCTGGTTGGCTGTAAAATGGACCGTTCTGTTAAATAGTTGTAGAACATAAAGGGAATGCTGTCCTTTGCTCATCCTTGTACTGAAAACTGATGCAGATTGTATTCTATCTTTGTGTCAATTCAGTTACAAAATCAAAATGGAAGAACTCCACAAATAGAAAAATTTTCAAAACATTGATTACAACAATTTCAATGGATTTCTACAAACCAAACAACCTTGAGGATAGCTGCACTATGATGGGGAAAAAAGGGAATTGAGAAAAAAGAATCACAATCTCAATTTGGATTGAATGTAGAGAAATCAACACATCACTTTCTCAGACTTGTCCAAGGCAATCTAGAACTTCACCCCATATTTTTACAGTCTAATGACAGAGAGTATGATAGTATAGTTTGCTCTTCTAGCCTGCTTCTTCTGCAATTGATGGCAGAGCCTTCTGACGGCCACTGCCTGTGGATGTGCTTGGCCTGGGAACTTGAGAACTAGTTATTGGCTTCTACAACGGCTTCAAAGCATCCATGATCTCAGCAAACGGGGGACTCAATTTTGGGACTCTAGAATGTGAAATTGGATCTTTTGTTAGGAATGCAGAAATGAATTTTGAGGTACTCGATAAACTGTCACAACAACGTTAAACACAAAAATAGAATTCCAATCCAAAACTACTAATTCATAAGAGAATTTAACCTTTTATGATCTTTCTCAATGGCATTATCATTATCCGCTTGGGCAACAGTTTATACTCAGTTTTTTCAAAGAGAGCACAAAGATCATTCCTTGTCCATTCTCGGTAGGGATGAATTGGAAAAGGAAGACAGTTCTTTTGGAGAAAAGAAGATAAGAAGATAAGCCTTAACTATCATATTCTTAATCAGTAAAACAGAGGCCTTGGAACATGCAATTTTTCCTTAGCAGTTGACATACTGCTGATCTTGACAAAATTAGAGGAACAATATCTAGTTATGTAGCTGTTTTGGAGCCCAATCATTTGTCAAGTTAAGCAATTTTCCAATTTGAAAATAAAAAATTGCAAGTTCAAAGACCTTCTCTCTTTGCTTGAAGATTTAAAAATCTTAACAAGGACTTGTTATATGGTTATGCAAACCCAACGAGAACAAAAAAACCACAAGAAGAATAGTTAGACACTCAGCCTACAATAGGAGTGACGGGATCTCTCCAATGCCACCATTCAACATTCAAAGGAAATTTGGATCAGAGCCAGAACAAACTTACCTTTGGATTTATTCCTCTGTTTCTGTCTCATAAATGTATGTCATTAATTTCAACACAAGGAATGTCAGCTATCTTGCGCCACTCTCCTCTCTGATCTTTCTTGCAGCGTTCTTGCAGCAGAGGACATTGATTGATTGCAAGTTTCTGTAGTGAGGGAGGTAGGCCATTCTTTGGTAAGGACATCAACTTTTTGCAATTATAGATATCAAGCTCTAGGAGTGAGGGAGGCAGGCCATCCTCTGGAAAACATGTGAGCTTCTCGCAGTAAGAAATCTCGAGTGTTTCAAGAGAGGTGAGTTTTCTTAAGCCCTCGGAAGACAGGCGTTCCAGATTCGAGAATTCTGAGATGCGGAGGCTTGTTAGAGAGGCAGGCAACGTCGTCTCTGGAAAGGACACTAGATTCTGACATCCACCAATTTCAAGTCGATTTAGGTAAGTGAATTTGTCCAGCAGCCCCCAATCGAACAAGGCTTGAGTGATTTTAATATCAGCGATCTCAAGTGTTGTTAGGTTTGTGGGAAAACCTTCTTTGGGAAATGATAAAATGCTCGGACAATTCCGTATTTCCAAATGTTGAAGAGAGGTGAGGAGGAGCAACTGATCTCCACCATTCAACAATTGAAGATTTTCACAATTGTCGATGGTGATATCTGTAAGAGACGAGTTATGATGAAAACTCTTGGCTACTGACTCCAGCTTCGGACAGTCGTAAATTTCGAGTCGTTGAAGTGTTGCAGGTAATTCTCCGCCTGATGTTAAGGATTCAAGGGATGGACAATCGTAAACTTCCAAGACTTCAAGAAGAGATGTGATGTCACTACTGCAAGTACTGTTGTTTGTATCATTATGATCATCCTCCACCAAATTCCTCATACTCTTGCACTCCCTTATGGTTAGCGACTTTAAAGTTGGAGGCAGATGGCTTCTTGCAAAATGCGTTAGCGAAACACAATTGTAGATAGTAATAGAGTGAAGACACGTGTTGTTGTACATCAATGCCTTGGGTAATGATTCCAAGGCTATGCAATTGTTGATATAAATAGATTCGATTCTGAGTTGGAGACGCTCTTGATCAACTTCTTCCGCCACCAAAGAGACTAGTTTGGGACAATTAGAAATTGCAAGACAACGCAGAAATGGGAGATCATGTGGTAGTGATCCCATGTTGTCTGACCACAAATTCGTCAGCTCCTCACATTTTTCAATAGTTAACTCTTCAAACTCTGCCAGCCCTTCCATATCAGAAATTGGTGAAAGTGATCTGTCGAATGTTATTGATTTGAATGTAACCTTGCTTCCACACACCACCCCTTCGGATCCCTCAATGTTAAATTTGCATTTATCTGGAAAGCATGAAATTGAGACCACCAACTGCTCACAACCAATTATCTCAACTTTGTTTAGTAAAGGAACGTTGTTTGGTAACTTCCCTAATAGCTTCGGACACCAACGAAGGTAAAGCTCACGTAGTCCATTTAGTACCTCCAATGGAGGTAATGATGTGCACTTGTAACAATTTTCTAATCTCAAGGACACCATATGAGGAAATGAAGGAGGTGTTAACCAATTAGGAAATTTTGTACCACCATAGTTAATTATACATAGCTTCGTCAAAGCGTTGTTAGGCCGTAGCCCATTTAGTACCTCCAGGTCACTTGTCGTGTCTCTCAACTCATCAATGTCCCCCGACTCATCAGATGAGCAACACGACTCATCAATGCCTCCACTCCATTCCAACCACAACTCACTAATTTTCGTCTTTTTAATTAATTCAGCATCCTTTGCATCATTCGGTTCAATCACATTCTCTAATCCTGAAATGCAGAGTCTCCCTCGAAGATGCTTCAAAGGTCCAAGCTCCTTTATTCCAGAGCAATTGTCGTTTCCCAGAACGAGATTAGACAGTGTTTGAAGACAAGTTAATCTCCCTACTTGCATAGGCATTCCTTCCAAACTATCTGCACCTTCAATGTTGAGGTGGCGCAGGTTGACCAAGTTTCGAAACATTGAAGGTAATTTCTTTAGACAAAAACAGTTCTCCAACAACAATGTTTGTAAGTTGTAGAGACTAGTTATTGATTCTGGCATGAGTCTAATTCTAGTTCTGGAAAGGTCAAGGTACCGCAGATGCTTCAAATCACCAATAGAATCCGGTAGCTCCATTATGCAGTATCCGTTGAAAGATAACACCCTTAAACAACGTAATGTTGAAACCAAATCAAAAGGAACACGACGAGCCAAATAGCTTGAATATGGTAGCATGAGAGGTAAGAATGTACGTAAACCTGTGAGTTTAGAAAAAACCTCAAACTTTTTAGTTACATCATATTGGCTTCCCAAATAAGATGAGTGGCGTGCCTTCTTGAGAATATCCCCATTCTGAGTACCCCCAACTCTATCTTCCATTCTAAAGCACGTATTGCCTGCAACCGACTGAGCCAAATCATTGATGAGGTCATGCATCACAAATCGTGATTCATTAATACGTGACTGTTGGAAAAATGACCTTGACAACAGATTGCGAAAATACTTAGAACCCAAATCTTCAATTTCCTCTTCATCTTGTGGGGATTGAATCAAACCTTCTGCCATCCATAATAGAACCACCTCATTCTCCTTAAATTCATAGTCCTTTGGTAGTATTGAACAATAAGCAAAGCACCTCTTCAAATGTGAAGGGAGATTGTCATAGCTTACCATAAGAGAGGAAGGGATTCCATTTGCTTCTATTGGAATATCCCATATCTTATTCTTCAAAACTTTTTCCCACTCATTGCGGTCTTCATCTTCACTGCGTAAGACTCCTGCAATAGTTTTTACTGCCAATGGCAAGCCTTTACACCTTCTAACGAGTTCCTCACCAATATCTTTAAGGTCTGGATGCACACTGAAGTCTCTTGCATCCAATGCATGTTGGGTAAATATGGACAAACAAGCTTCATTTGACAACAACTCCAACTGAAAAGGCTCAACGTCCTTGTTTCGCATTAGTGATGAGACTTTGTGGTTACGAGTTGTGACAATAATACTACTTCCAGGAGCCGCAACTTCAAAAGGGGCACGTAGGCGAGTCCATTCATTGTAGTTCTCGTTCCAAACATCATCAAGAATGACTAGAAACCTTTTCCCAAGTAGTTTTTGCTTCAATTTGACTTGCAACCAATTTAGATCTTTGCCATCACAGTTTTGAAGTCAAGATTGTAAAATTGTTTTTGTAACTGTAGCAACATCAAAATCTTCTGAAACACAAGCCCATGCTTTCAGATCGAAAAAGCTCTCCACTTCTTTATCATTGTAAACGAGCTGTGCGACTGTTGTCTTTCCGATACCCCCCATACCAACTATAGGAATCACATTGGGTACTTTATTCGAAGCATCACTATGTTTTTCACTGACCAATAATTGAAGTACAGCCTCTTTGACTTCCTCCCTACCGTATATGTGATCTTCGGCCACCAAGGAAGTTGAGGGAGGTCTCTCTCTTCTTTTGTTTGGCCTCGGACTAGAATTTTCCTTCAAATTTAGTTTGTCTTTTTGTGTCACAAGATCATCAAATCTAGTATTTATTTTCTTTATCTTTGAGCCCAGCTTAATCTTGGACGTAACATCACTTGGAGTAAAAGGAGTAAACCAAGAAGGGATGAGATTCCGTACCATACTACTGCTAGCCACTTTCACCGGCCATCAACTTGCTTTCATGCAAAGCTTCTGTGGCGAACTCATCCAGTAAATCTTCCATGTCGTAGGCCAAGTCTCTGAGATCATCAAGCCAATCTTTCACTGTCTTTTCAGTATGTTGCTTCTCCTCTGCATCATCCAGCACCTCTCGAATTCTTTCCATGGTTTCGCGCAACTTTTCCAGCTCTTCTCGAAGTCCCTCTCGGCGAGCAAATTTCAGCAACTCGGGAGACTTCTCGATCAGTCGGTCAAACAACACGTCAAGGCATTTAGAAAGAAGGAACTCTGCCATTGTTTTCGATCGTCGGAGAAAGGAATGGAATTAAGGAGAAAGTATGCAAATTCAGAAACACTACTGTTTTAGGCCTTTTTAGTTATGGTGAGAGAGAAAAGAAGGAAGGCTATTTAGTTCCCGGCCAAGTGCATGCCATTTTTGTTTTCGGTTAGGGCCCGCCATTATCATTATCAATCTGATCGAGCTGCTCAATTAATGTTGGATCCTAATTCGTAGAAATTACTCTAATGGGTAGATGGCTCTGTTTTTATGGCATTAATTATTTAGCCAAAGTCTCCGATCCTTTCATTCAAGTCTTTTTCCAGTACTCTGCGTTTTCTTTTATTCATTTGATTTAAAAATAAAAATAAAAGCAATCACAATAATAACCATTCATGGCCAATTTGGAAGTTCTCCAGGGACAAATTTTCAACCAATCACAGTCCATGATTACAAACTATATATGTATATATATATTATATTAAAAGCAATAAATAGACACATAACACAAGATTTTAGAATAACTCTTCAAAATAATAAAAAGAACAACCATGTATGCTGATCAGTCGCCATATAGACTCGACTCACTACAACCAATTTGGAGACCAAACCAGCCTTTGCATAACTTAAATATGGCTTGGCTTGTAACTCAATCTATGTCCTATAGCAACTCCTGAGAATCTTCTTCTCCTTCTTCTTCATTTATATTTTTTATATAGGCTAAAGTTAGTAGAGCAAATATTACAAGCAGGTTTAACAGCATTAAAAAGTAGGAAGGATTCTTTTTGACTAGTAGAGCTGAGAGTGGGTGGTAATAAATGGACCAATCCGTACTATTGCTCACCTGATACTTGCTCAATTAAACTCAAACTAAGCTCGACTTGTGAAAAAAAGAAAAAAAACTCGATTGTGCAAGAAAATGTCAAGGGAAGAGAGAGAGTGTTACAAATGAATATTAATATTAAATGACCATTAAAAATATGATTTTTTAACCAATAATTTAATTAGAATATGATTACTAATTAACATATAATCAGTAGAATGGTAAAATATGATAAAAGAAAATATATTAAAATATATATTAAATTAATATTATTTTATTATTATATAAAGAACAAATAGATAATCTGACGTGGAAACTTGTGTGAATGGAATAGTTAAAAAAAAAAGATTCTTTTATTAGGATATTTTATTGAATTTTTTTAAAAAAAGAGACTAAGTTGAATTCGTCAAAGGAGCATTTTCCATGCTATTTAATTAACAAATCCCATGCATGTTTTGATTTTTTCTCAACACATAGATTCTTTCTATTTAAAAAAAAAGATTATAATATTTATACACAGTATAGATGAAGAAAGTGTAGTACTGTTTGGATCAAATTCGTCCTCACCTTGAGAGTCGTAAGTGGGAGAGAGATACGTTCACACATAAAATAGACCTTACAATATTTAATATTAGTGCTTGTACAAATATTTTTTGCAACATTATATAAGCAATAAATTTTGTAGAGTCCACCCTGTATATCTACGAATCTCTCGCTTGAGATCCTCTAGAAGTTATTTTATGTCAACTTTAAGGAAAAAAAATTTTGGATTTTCACAGTTAGTATATATATATATATAACCTATCATCTTAGAAGTATTCCAATTTGAATTAAGGTTGAAGCTTTTCTGGCTTGCAACTCTTCAATATGGCATAAAAGCTTTTCTGGCTATGCATATATTTGATTTTGTAGTTATGCCAAACTCCAAAGACTTGTGTTCAAGTCTCCTTTTTCTTTTAAGTCTTTTCCACTCTACTTTTTCTTTGATTCCTCTTATTCAACTGTGGAAAAATATAAAGTTAGGCAAAAATTGTAATTTCATAAGACAAACATCTACCATTATTATAAATGACCAATACCTTCCCAAACTTCACAGAAAAATACCACCCACTCAAAATCACATTTTCTTTTGAAAAATCACCATTTAATTAAGGTATGCACCATGGCTTCCCTAGAGACCATTTGCACACTCTAGCTTCCTTCGCCACAAGATGAGTAATGGCCGTGTTCATGACTTTATAACGAGCAATACTCAACTCCCACTATAATTAGCTAGCTATATGATGCATGTCTGGGTTCAATCTTGAAACGTCCAATAAAGAGTTAGCTCTGCCACTACAATTATTTCCGTATGAGAAATTAAGGAGTGAATCGAGAAAGTATGTAGAGATATACGAGTAACAGTAAAACCAGTGGTTTCTTCTGAAAAAAGGCCAAGAGCAGTCTCACAAAGTTGTATTTTTTTTTTCTAGGAAAGCATTAATAGATTATAAAAGGATAACATAGAGTGCTATTACAGACCGAAATTTATAAAGCCAGGCTAGTGGTGAGTGTCTTTTTCACTGTAAAAATCTAGTAATAATTGAGGTAATTTGATAAGGAGCATGCAGCCAAAAGTACCGTTTGTTATGGCCATTGCACCAATTGATGCCCCATCGGTTCTTGTGCCGATGAATTTTCTAAGCAATTTGGAAAGGAGTTTAGTAAAGTTGTGATATCTGTGCGGATATTGAAAATAGACCAATCGGGAAGAATTTGAAGGGCATTTGATGGCATTTGTTATGGAACTTAATAATTTTAGATGGAAATGAAAGAGAATTTTATATATTTTTTAAGGATTTTAAGAGATTTTTAAACTTTTCTAAATAATCATAAAAATGTTCAATCTTTATTTTATTTTATTTTTTTTTATAAAAAAAGAGGACGGTATCCCAATTTTTATTAATTGCCCTCAATTTTTATTCAATCTTTATTTGTTAATAAATATATTTACTTAAATTTTCTTTCCTTGAGGCCAGAGGGCCGTGGGCCATGGCTCCCTTCTTGTCTCTATATATGTAGGTCCGCCATTGCTTCAAATGATTGATGAAAGTGAGATAATTAAAAAAACTTATACCAATAGTATTTCTCTTTATAAATATCTTATACAAAGAAAATTAAAATTACAAAAAAAAATATAAAGGACATTGATCTCATTTTTTGTTGGCATAATTATTCTCTTTCGCTTGGATCTCGAATATAATACTAAACTTATATAGTGTCATATATGTCAACGGTAAACCGGAAAATCAAACCGGACTAGAACGAAACCTGAAAAATCAAAAGTTCTGTTTTGGTGATTAATAGATCCATATCGGTTCTTAAATATCTAAAAACCAGTATACTGGTTCGGTTTTAAAATTTGTCCAAAAATAGACCAAACAGGACAGGTTACACCCCTAGTAATGAGTGATTAAGTCTTGTTCGTTTAGCTTTTATTTGAATACGAGTGAATAGTTTTTCGTCAAGTTGAATTTTATGTTCACATACAGCTTTATTTAATATTCGAGCAAGTTCAAACTTATTCAAGAGTTACTTTTTTTTTATAAAATAAATTATTCATGCTATATATTAGAAATCTATCAACAATTTATGAATTTGGTTAATATCCTTAAATTTGTATGTAATATACCTCTAAGGCCAATGATCATTGACAAATCTTATATATATAACTTATAAAATAAAAGGTTTTACTTTTGTAGAGCCACATCATCTATTTCTGCATTAAATTTGTATGGCTGAGTTTATTCATTTAATTGCCATGACTGAACAAGCTGGTCTGTACAATGCACCCAAGTCTTTCTCATGCGCATGCGTATCTTTCTATCTGATAGTCTTTGTCTGAGTATCTTTCTCTTTTCTTTCTGATCGCCTTTCTCTAATCCAATGACATGGTGGGAGTCAGTAGTCCATGACAATATGTCCCATTATCTAATCCAAATCATCACGAGAACAACAGTTTCAAAGAAATTCTCAGCATTAAACACGAGAACGTGCACACCACTCTTTTGACAAAAAGCCAAAGGCATCAAAAGGTAAAGAGCACCAGTCCCACGAGGTACCTTTATTGATTGCCCTTTTATATTTTTGATAGTCTTTGTCTGCTTCTTTTTTCAAAAATTTAAGCAGTGGTCTTATTTTAGTGAGAATCATGTGTAGACTGAAACCTGACCCTATTACCCACATGATCATGTGGGATTTTCAAGACAACTTTGATAACGTTTTCTACCACATTGTGCTGATCACTCCAATTACCATTTGCATTCAACACAACCCCTGGCTTTATGAGTGTTTCATCAAGGCAGGCCCATAGATTGCACCTTTAGACATTCTTCCACTTTTACACAACTCATTAGCAAGACTGGCTTGCAAGGAAATCACCTCTGTGGGAGGGACCTAGCTTGCTGGATTCTTTCTCATGTTTATATATGCTTTTTCTCTTTTTGTGATGATTCTTCTTCTTTTATTTGATTCAGTCACATGGTGAATGGCCCACCACATGAATAATTGTACCAGCTTTCCAGTACTCTGGTTTTTCTTTTGATTCATTTAATTCAATCACATGGTATGGACTGCTCCACCTCATGACTTGTGTTCAAGTCTCCTTTTTCTAGTACCCTGTTTTTTCTTCCATTTCTCTTATTCAATCACATATGTGGAATCCATGGAGAATTACCAGCTCATACAGATTTTCAAAGAATTTAAGGAATATGTGACATTATCTAGCTATATGATGCGGTTCAATCTTGAAACGTCTAATAAAGAGCTAGCTCTCCCACTACAATTATTTTTGTTTGAGAAATTAATGAATGAATCGAGAAAATATGCAGAGATATATGAGTAAAACCAGTAGTTTCTTCTAAAAAAAGGCCAAGATGAGTCTCACAAAGTTTTTTTTTTTTTTTTAGGCAAAGCAATTTGGTTAATATCCTAAAATTTGTATGTAATATACCTCTAAGGCCAAGGATCATTTACAAATCTTATATATATAACTTTCAAAATAAAAGGTTTTACTTTTGTCGAGCCACAAGCTGGTCTGTACAATGCACCCAAGTTTTCTGTAATTAATTGTGGGGGAAGTAGCTGGCTAGCAGCTTCTTTCTCATGCGCACGCGTTTTTATTATTCCTTCTTGTCCTGATTATGCTCCCACTAATTAATTAATTAATTGCCCCCATCAACATATTAAATATATTATTATCCTGTTTTGCAACCTACTTCTTTGATCTAATAGTCTGAGTATCTCTCTTTTCTCTCTGATCTCCTTTATCTAATCCAATGACATGGTGGGATTCAGTACTCAGTAGTCCATCACGATCGATGATGGTTCCTGCGATTTACCCATAGTGATGGTATCGTAAATACTCACACACACGTATTGAGAAATCCCACGTGGAGATGAAGAATTAAAAAAAAACAGAGGAAGGAAAATATGAATTTTATTATTGCTGCGTGAACACTCGACTTCAGAATTAACTCACAGAAGAGTAACGTCAACTGTTTAAACATGAAAAAGGAATAATTTGTTACAGGAAAAATCGCAAGACAAATAACGTAAAAATCCTAAGAGATTGCATAATATCCGATTCTTTGCTGGTAGCTTTAAGTCCGAGATTTCCATGATTTGCTCTTGTTATCATCTTTGAATTTCAAATATTGCCGATGGATGATTTTTAGTTGAATTTGAGATATGCTCACCTCCTTCCTAGGAGATCATTATCTTGTTTGAATTACCATTTTGGGTTGAATCAGTTGGCCCTTGAGACTCCTTATCCTCAACATCTCTCCATCAACATTGCATGATTTGCGGGATTTCTCATCCTTATTTCTCCAATAGCTTTGTGACAACTTATCGCTCCATTGAATCCCACAAATCAAGCCGGTTTGCTGAGTTGTGCTAATGGATTTATTCCTCAGCACTCTCCTTCACGTGTAGGCCTTTATTTTAATTTTTTTTTGTCAAGTAAATAGTATAGGCCCACATTCATGCTGTGGTAGGCTCTGATACCATGAAAAAATTCATGACCTAACTCTCTTAGAAACCTGGTTCAAAGAGAGACGTTTTTTAACAGAGTTAGGTCTATGAATTTCTTTAGTTATCACCCTGCGCCTTGTCTTCCTGCCTTGTCTTCCTCTTTGCCCATTGAGCTTCATAAAAACAGCATACACTACTATCGTCATTTAAAAGGCAAACAATTTAAGAACGTCAACTTCTTCAGAAGGCAAACAATTGATTGAGTGCATGACATTCAACTATTCATATTTGCTCCTCAAACTTTTTTATCAACCAATGCAACACAATTCTTGGAGTGGCAACCCATCAAACATTAAACCGAATTAACAAAACTTCAAATGCCACGGAATAAATAAGAATTTGATACAGTCAATATATCAATATAAGAATCTAAACAATCATTATTATTGAAAAATAAAAAGAAAAACAAAATCATTTCAGAACATCATGAAATTAAGATTCTGTGTACTCTTTCTTAGTTGTGATTCTGAGTTTAGAGATTTTTGTGTTTTAGAGTTTAGTTGTGATTCTGTGTTTGAAGGGAAAAAAGCAGTTCTACATACATTTTTTTAAAATGTTTCATAGCTTATATGGATTTCCTTTTCCACCCAATCTAGCTGGGGGTTCTTGCTCTTTTCCCTTACTTAGATTGGTTTTTCTTGGCTAATCTGTTGGATTTTTATAAAGGTGGTGAAACTTGGTGGAAGAAAAAGGGAAGGATTTGATGATTATGAAGGAGCAGAGGATCCGATGCTCATTGAATGGTCCTTTGGACCTCAGGGGTGGGGAGGAGTACTAGCAACTAGCAATTAAATTAGCAACGCAAATACCCAATAAGAATGTAGATTTCTTTTTCTGTAAAAAGATAATAAATTGGCAGAAAATAAAAAAGAAGAGCATGAAAATTTGAAACCCCACGTCATTTATTGTTCATTCCAAATAGATTGATATTAATAAGTTTTAGATAGTTTGAGGGTTGAAAGATAGCTTGTGGGATATTGGGTTGATTTTGGCACTACCTTCAACCCTTTTATACGGGGTGCTGATTATGAGGATCCATGGTCCAATGTACCATGCTTTTGTTTGCCTATGGATGGTTTGGGGGATTCCATCCTCAAGCTATGAGGGCGCAGGGTTATATGAGACTAAGGGAGACTTGGAGCCCCCGAAGGTGGTGGTTCGTGGGGACAATAGTGGGCTGTGATTTGGAGAGTTTGGAGAACGGAGATACAGCAGAAGCATCATTTTGAGGGTGTGGGGTTCCACCATTTATGCTCTGCTCATGATTGTAATTTTCTTTCACCCTATTTGGTTAATGAGAAAATCCAACAAGGGATCTGGGATCAAATTTTCTTTTTAAAAAAAGAAAAAAGAAAAAGTGGGGTGAACCGGCTAATTAAGATGCGAGAAATGCTACTCATAAGCCCCTACACCACACACCACATATTTTTTATTTTTTTAAATTTTTTAAAAATTTTTTTTTAGATTTTTTCTTTTTAAAATATTTTAATTTTTCTATTTATTATTTATATAACAAATATTTGATAAAATAAAAAAATTAAAAAAATTAAAAAAATAAGTGGTGTGTGGTGTAGGGGCTTATGAGTAGAATTTTTCTTAAGATGCGATAACAGAGTTGAGTCAGAATATCTAAAAAACATGAAACATGCGTTTTATGCCCGATGATAGGCTTAATGCTTCTGTTTTATATCATTTTATATCTTTTTAAATTTTTACTTAAAGCATTGAGCCAAGTACAACATACCACATAATATTTAGAGAAATGCTAAGCTTAAGCCCCAACCTTCCGCCCACACCACACACCGCTATTGTATATTCTTGTAGCATTTCTCTAAGCCCCAACCTTCCGCCCACACCACACACCGCTATAATATATATATTCTTGTAGCATTTCTCTAAAATACAATAGCTGTATTTTATGGTTAATTCATATTCTTTTTTTTTTTTGGATATATATATTTGTTTTGCTCGGAGGCCGAATCAGGAATTTTTCTAGGGAGCCAAATTTTCTAGTGAAAAATCATAAATATATATTTATATATATAATTAGATCTCGATAATTGGCAATATATACGTAGAAATAAAATTCTAACAATAAAACATTTTAATATATGTTTAGATTTTTGATGATAATATTTTATGAAATAATATTCATCTATTATTATTTTTATAACGAAATATTTAGAATTTATTTACTTCATACAAACTATCAAGTGATCTTTTATAATATCATCTTTTATTCTAGTATATATGTAAGCCAATTTATTAAATTTTATGTAAACTTTAAATATTTTCACGTCACATTAAACATATCATACTATAATAGAGACCTGAAATAAGATTTTTCTTACTCAGTGAAGTCTAAAAGATAAAACCTCTCAACTATTTTTCTTATAGATCACCAACTTTAAATAATTTTTCTTGTATTTTTACTTTGGATTCCAAATTAGAAGCCTAATATTGTATAACAAAAAATATTGAGATCCATATTAATAAGTTTATTATTTCTACTAAACCTATTTTTATTTGATTTTGGTGAGATCACACACTTGAAAATAAATAATATATAGGAATTATATAAAATTTTGAGACTATAGGAAAAAAATTGAAGAGACGTTTCTAAGCATATGAAAATTTTATAAAATTTTATAAAGTATATAGAGATTATAAATTTTTTTTGGACGTCATTTCTTATATTTAAAAAAATATGATTAAAAACTAAGGTAAATTTTGATTTTTCCAAAAATTTTGGGGGGCCTCAAATGCATGTAGTTCTCCTAAACCTATTTTTATTTTTAGTTGAATTAACGTGGCCAACTGTGATGGAGTAGTCCGTACCATGTGGTTAAATTAAATGAATCAAAGAAAAAGCATGGTACTGGAAAAAGACTTAGAATGAAATGATCGATCGAGACTTTGGCTAAATAATTAATGCCATATTTGTCTATTCGTTGAAATTACTCTAATGGGTAGATGGCTCTGTTTTTATGGCATTAATTATTTAGCCAAAGTTCCACTTGGCTCACAAAGTTCCAATTTTTTTGTTGTTACAGGAACGTGAGTGGGCCTAACTTGCTGGCTTCTTTCTCAATATACTGTATATATGCTTTTTCGATCTCTTTCTATGATGATTCTTTTTTTGTCTTTTATTTGGTTCAATCAGATAGTGCATGGACCATCACAAATTCAATAAATGTATGGATAATTTTTAAGATAAGATCAGTTGATTTCTTTTAAAACTCTTGGGTATGTATTTATGGTTTATATTAAATAATTGCTAATTATTTATATTTATATTAAAAATGCCATGTGATTTTCAACATAAAAGAGGCTTAAAATCTAGAATTATTACTGACTACTCTTAATGGAATATTTATATGTAAAAAAAAGTCACATTTAGCTATTACGGACTAAAAGTTGGCTGTAATGGATTATGCAAAGTCAAAAATTTTGGCTTTTAGCTGCAGTATTTGTAAAAATAAAGTCTAATTTGGTGTAAAATGTTCAATGGCCAAATGTTTAGTTTATTGTATTTTTGTAACACTCTCTCTCTCTTCCCTCGAAATTTTCTCAAAAAAATTGGTTTCTTTGATTTTTACTACAATAATCAATGTCAACAAGGATTATTAGAATTATATTGAATTTATTCTTTGGCATTTATATGAATTTTAGATAAGTTTAATTAGACATTTGTGGTTATTAATATTAAATGACTAATAAAAATATGATTTTTTAACTAATAATTTAATTATAATATGATTACTAATTAACATATAATCAGTAGAATGATAAAATATGATAAAAATAAATATATTAAAAAATCTATTAAATTAATATTATTTTATTATTATATAAAAAATAAATAGATAATTTAATGTGGAGATTTGTGTGAATAGAATAACTAAAAAATTAAATTCATCTCATATTCATTCGCGTAAATTTCTTAGAAATTACTTTAATGGGTAGATGGCTCAGATTTTATGGCTTAATTATTTAGCCAAAGTCTACTTTCCTTCAAGTCTTTAAAAAAAAATCCCTTTCAATGAAGTCTTTTTCCAGTTCTCTACTTTTTCTTTGATTCATTTAATTCAATTACATGGAATGGACTTCTCCACCACATGAGTTGGCCACATTATTCAATAAGAAAAAATATATAACAAAATGCTTACATGGCATGAGTTTATTTTAAAAAAAAAATTTAATTTAAATATCATAAATCAAAATTTTGCCATGTAAATAATGTTATAATGCGTTCTATATATCAGCTTGCAAATAGAAGAATTCATTCAACTTATAACATACTAAATCCAATAAATGAGGTTCCTTAATATTCAAGCATATTTTTTAAAAATCAAATACACAAATAACTTGCAACTTTTCAAATAGATTTTCTGGAAAACTTTAAAGAAATTCAATATGGCAAAATTAATTTGTAAAAAGCTTTGTATAACCTAAATATGGCTTGCAACTCTTCAATATAGCATAAAGCTTTTCTGGCTATGCATTATTTGATTTTGCCAAACTCCAAAGACTTGTGTTCAAGTCTCCTTTTTCTTTTAAGTCTTTTTTCACTCTATTTTTTCTTTGATTCCTCTTATTCAACTATGGAAAAATATAAAGCTAGGCAAAAAAGGAAATTTCATAAGACTAACATCTACCATTATTATAAATCACCAAGACGAGTAATGGCAATGTTCGTGACTTTATAACGAGCAATACCCAACTCCCACTATAATTAGCTAGATATATGATGCATGGCTGGGTTCAATCTTGAAACGTCCAATAAAGAGCTAGCTTTCCCACTACAATTATTTCTGTATGAGAAATTAAGGAGTGAATTGAGAAAGCATGCAGAGATATATGAGTAAAACTAGTGATTTCTCTTTCTTATGAAAAAAGGCTAAGAGTAGTCTCACAAAATTGTATTTTTGTTTTTTTTTTTTCTTGGAAAGCATTAATAGATTATAAAAGGATAACATAGAGTGCTATTACAGACCGAAATTTACAAAACCAGGCTAGTGCTAGGTGTCTTTTTCCCTGTAAAAGTCTAGTAAACATTGAGGTAATTTGATAAGGAGTATGCAGTTAAAAGTATTATTTTTTGTGACCCATTGACTCAATTGAAGCGCCCATCGGTTCTGGTGCCGATGAATTTTCTAAGCAACTTTGAGACTACTTTAGTAAAGTTGTGATATTGTGAGGATATTGAAAAAAGACATTGGAAGAATTTGAAGGGCATTTGATGGCATTTGTGACCACTTGGCTCGCAAAGGTGTTATTGCTATAGCGAGAATCCATCAATTGTTATTTATTTTAAGTGAGATTTGGACAGTAAATTGAGATAAGCCGCTCAATAATTATCTTTTTTCTTTGTTTTTCCTACGCGTGCAACAGTTTCAAAGAAATTCTTAGCGTTAAACACGGGAACTTGCTCCCCACTCTTTTGAAAAAAGGCTAAAGGCATCAAAAGGAAAAGAGCACTAGTCCCACAAGGCACCTTTATTATTTGCCCTTTTTATCTTTTTGATAGTCTTTGTCTGCTTCTTTTTCCAAAAATTTCGGTAGTCTTATTTTAGTGAGAATCATGATGTGTAGACTAAAACCTGACTTTATGACCCACACGATCATGTGGGATTTTCAAGACAACTAACTTTGATACCGTTTTCTACCACAGCTCACCCCAATTACCATTTGCATTTAGAAAATTCTATACACCATGTTATCATTTTATTTTTATCTTATTATACAAAATGTAGCACATTAATCACCATTAGATAATCTTTTATTAGATAATTCTTTATTATTTAATAGTGATAAATGTGCGACATCTTACATATTTATAGCATTCCTCTCTACACAACTCATTAGCAAGACTGGCTTGCAAGGAAATCACCTCTGTAACGGGCTTTCACTTTTAGCTCAGAATCACTCTGTACTCATGCATACCCATGAAGATCTATCCACAATAATCCCAGTTCTTGCATTCTTTGTCAAAATATCTTTATTTTGGATCATCTCATGATCAAGTACTTTCAAAATATGACTGCATAAAAATCCAACAAATTCAAAGTATTTACAACTCCATCCGCCCAGCTTCCTCCTTCTATCGGCACAACATATTTCAATTTTTACGAGGAGATGGAGATCTAACTTTCTTGACAAGTCAATAATAGAGAACAATGTTAGGGCTTGGTTACATGGTATTAAATGGTATTAATAATTCTGAATTAATTCTTGTCCAGCTGCTTTTGAAGTCCCTCTCGGCGAGCAAATTTCAGCAACTCAGGAGACGCCAGTCGGTCAAACAACACTTCAATGAATGCAGAAAGAAGGAGATCCGCCATTGTTTTCGTCAGAGAAAGGAATCGAATTAAGGAGAAAGTATGCAAATTAAGAAACACCAGTGTTTTAGGCCTTTATTGTTTTCGTGAGAGAGAGAAGAAGGAAGCAAGCATGTAGCAAGAATCCTTTTTTTTTTTATTTTTTATTTTTAAGGAACGTGAGAGGGACCTAACGTGAAGGAAGTTTGAATAATTGTACCAGCTTTGGTCTGTATAATTGTATAACATGCTGGCTTCTTTCTCTTGTTTATATATGCTTTGTCTCTTTTTGTGATGATTCTTCTTCTTTTATTTGGTTGAGTCACATGGTGAATGGACCACACATGAATAATTGTACCAGCTTTCTAGTACTCTGGTTTTTCTTTTGATTCATTTAATTCAATCACATGGTATGGACTGCTCCACCACGAGTAGGCCACATCAATTCAACAAGAAAAAATATATTTTTGCAAGTCGACTTGGATAACACATTTAACACAATGTTTATTTTGAAGCATTAATAGGAGTATAAAAGGATAACAGAGAGTGCTATTAGAAATTTATAAAGCCAGGCTAGTGGTGGGTGTCTTTTTCACTGTAAAAGTCTACTAATAATTGAGGTAATTTGATAAGAGTATGCAGCCAAAAATACTGTTTGTTATGGCCCATTCCAATTGATGCCCCATCGGTTCTTGTGCCGTTGAATTTTCTAAGCAACTTGGAAAGGAGTTTGGTAAAGTTGTGATATTTGTGAGGATATTGAAAATAGATCAATCGGGAGGAATTTGAAGGGCATGGCATTTGTTATGGAACTCAATAATTTTATATGGAAATGAAAGAGAATTTTATATATATTTTTTAAGGATTTTAAGAGATTTTTAAACTTTTCTAAGTGATCGTAAAAAAGTTCAATCTTTATTTGTTGATAAATTTTATATGGCTCCCTTCTTGTCTCTATATATGTAGGTCCGCCATTGCTTCAAATGATTGATGAAAGTGAGATAATTAAAAACACTTATATGAATAATATTTCTCTTTATAAATATCTTATTTAAAGAAAATTAAAATTACAAAAAAATATAAAGGACATTGATCTCATTTTTTGTTGGCATAATTATTCTCTTTCGCTTGGATCTCAAATATAATACTAAACTTATATAGTGTCATACATGTCAACGGTAAACTGGAAAATCAAACTGGACCAAAACGAAACATGAAAAACCAAAAGTTCTGTTTTGGTGATGAATAGATCCGTATCGGTTCTTAAATATCTAAAACTAGACCGAACAGGATAAGTTATGCCCCTAGTAGTGAGTGATCAAGTTTTGTTCGTTTAACTTTTATTTGAATACGAGTGGATAGTTTTTCATCTAGTTGAATTTTATGTTCACAAACAGCTTTATTTAATATTCGAGCGAGTTCAAACTTATTCACAAGTTACTTTATTTTGATAAAATAAATTATTCATGCTATATATTAGAAATCTATCAACAATTTATGAACTTGGTTAATATCCTTAAATTTGTATGTAATATACCTCTAAGGCCAATGATCATTTACAAATCTTATATATAGAACTTTCAAAATAAAAGGTTTACTTTTGTAGAGCCACATCATCTATTTCTGCATTAAATTTGTATGACTAGTCATTTAATTGCCATGACTGAACAAGCTGGTCTGTACAATGCACCCAAGTCTTTCTCATGCGCATGCGTATCTTTCTATCTAATAGTGTTTGTCTGAGTATCTTTCTCTTTTCTTTCTGATCGCCTTTCTCTAATCCAATGACAATATGTCCCATTATCTAATCCAAATCATCACGAGAACAACAGTTTCAAAGAAATTCTCAGCGTTAAACACGAGAACGTGCACACAACTCTTTTGACAAAAAGCCAAAGGCAACAAAAGGTCAAGAGCACTAGTCCCACGAGGTACCTTTATTGATTTCCCTTTTATCTTTTTGATAATCTGTCTGCTTCTTTTTTCATAAATTTAAGCAGTGGTTTTATTTTAGTGACAATCATGTGTAGACTGAAACCTGACCTTATTAACCACATGATCTTGTGGGATTTTCAAGACAACTTTGATAACGTTTTCTACCACATTGTGCTGATCACTCCAATTACCATTTGCATTCAACACAACCCCTGGCTTTATTAGTGTTTCATCAAGGCAGGCCCATAGATTGCACCTTTAGACATTCTTCCACTTTTACACACAACTCATTAGCAAGACTGGCTTGCAAGGAAATCACCTCTGCAACAGGCTCTCACTTATAGCTCAGCATCACTCTGTACTCATGCATGCCGATGAAGATCTATCCACAATAATCCCAGTTCTTGCATTCTTTGTCAAAATATATTTATTTTGGATCATCTCATGATCAAGTAGTTTCAAAATATGACTACATAAAAGTCCAACATACAAATTCGAAGTTTTTACGACTCCATCCGCCCAGCTTCCTACTTCTATCGGCACAACATATTTCAATTTTTACGAGGAGATGGAGATCTAACTTTCTTGAGAAGTCAATAATAGAGAACAATTTTAGGCTATGTATATTTATATTTGATAACACTATTTTGCTTGGTTACATGGTATTAATAATTCTGAATTAATTCATGTCTTGCTTGTCTCTGTTTTTGCTCAGCGGCACAGCCCATTGGAATTCCACCGGCAGGTGTAATCTTTGTCTATAATCTTTGTCAATGAACTGTAATAGTGCCGCACCGAAATTAGTGGTGTAAATGAGTCAAGTTCGAGCGAGCATTGAATAGTCAAATCTTGTTTGTTTAACTTTTATTGGAACACTAGTTCAAGGCGAGTTTGAGCTTGTTCGCGAATTTCTTTATTTAGATAAAATAAATTATTTATGTTAATATTATAAATTTATCAACAAATTTTGATTAACGAATTTTGACTTTTGCTGATATTTTTATAAATTGTATACATACGTATATCAATGATTATTATATATATTACGAAATCAAGTAACATGTTTAGTATTATGAGCATGTGTGACTTTAATTTGAGGAAGCAAGATCCAAAAAGTGTAGCAGCTTTGCTCTGTATAATTTGGTCGCCATCACAATTGATCTTAATTTTGTATTAATGTCACATTGATATTGTCACTTTTACCATCTTTCTGTGATGAGTCTTCCTCTTTTTCTTTTTGATCGTCTTTTATTTGGTTCTCTCACATTGTGGGGAGTGGACCGATCGACCACAACTTCAATCAACTGATATTTCAAGAATAATGAAAACGAAAAATGGCAATGGATAAAGCATAAAGGTATGGATTTATTCCTGTTCTCACTATGCCATAGTGATTAGGGCATTATAAAATATGCAGTCGCGCACTTCTTTAAAAATAGTGAATAAATATGAGACCTATATTAAAAAATTAATTTTTTATTAATAGATTTCATTTTTTTTCAAAATGAGTGCACAATACTTGCACACCTTGATTGTATTCAACATTACTATTTAAATTCTTAATATGGTGTAGGTGAACTTATTGTAGCATTTAGGTCTTGTTTGGATGTTAAACTGAATTGAGTTCTTTACTAATAGTATTGCGTTGAGATGATGAAGTGAGTTTTGTGAGGCGCACCTAAGATGAGTTTAGATATTAAAATAAGTTTAGATGTATTTATGAGAAGTTGAAAAAGGTTATGAGTCACGCGTATAAAGATGTATTTAGTTGAAAAATATGGTGAATCTTACGTGTAAAGAGATTTTGAGTTGATATAAGTTTAGTGATTTGATAATTGAGTGATAAAATGTTAGTACTAATAAAAGATAGTACCGAGTGTTGGGCAATACAGATGAACAGACAATAGACAAAAGACTAGGAATCTTAAGGACAAAAGTCAAAACAGTGCAGCACATGCGCTCCATGACTTTTCACAAAGAAAGGCCTTTGATTACCCAGGTGTTTCCAACTTCCTCAAAAATTCAAGAGCTCCATATAACTTAATTGGATAAAATGTCTAAAATGCCCACCGTCACCAACTCTAAGAAACAAGATGTGGCCTGCAATTTCCATGTAACTTAATGAATGTTATAGGCACTAATAATCTCTTAAATTGACAGAACTTTAGACAGAGGCGTTTTTTTTTTTTAATAGAATTAAGGGTATTAGATGAAAGAGAGCCTTTTTTTTTAACACTTTTCTAGTAAGTTAGAATCAGGTAGTTGTCATCCCAAGCATCAATCTCTTGAAGTTAAAGAGGAGTAAGCCTTTTTTTATTAGAATATTTAGGTACAAGAATCATTGCAAGACAACTCAACTCAACAAAGAGCAATTCACCAATCCCAACTTACTAGAAAAGTGTTAAGAGTATTGATCTGTTGTACATTAATACATCCTTTAGTTGCTGAGGAACCAATAGAAACAGTAGTTCTTGGTGGCAAGGAATACTGTCAACTAGCGTTTCCTCCTAACATATGAATATGAAAGACAGTAATGCTTAGTGGCAGGAAATATTGGCGAATAGATGTCCATTTCAGGATCAAGGTGTCTATGGTAAGTTTAGGCAAAGACAGTAAACAAAACTTTTTTCTTTGATAATAGAATATTTCATTACTGACTAAATCAACTTCTAACATACCAAATCCAATAAATGAGGCTCCTTAGTCCTTAAGAAGATTCAAGCATATTTTTTAAAATTCAAATACACAAAATAACTTTAAAGAAATTCAACATAGCAGAAATTAATTTGTAAAAAGCTTTGTATAACCTAAATTTGGCTTGCAACTCTCCAATATAGTAGAAAGTTTTACTGGCTATGCATTAATTTATTTTGTAGTTATACCAAACTCCCAAGACTTGAGTTCAAGTGATCTCCTTTCTAAAGTCTTTTTCCACTCTGTTTTTTCTTTGATTCCTCTTATGCAATCACATCGGTGGAATCCATGGGATGATAATTCAAAAAAATCCTTGGAGAATAACCAGTTCAAATTCTTATGGCACAATTCAAAGATAAAATTGGAAGATTTTCAAAGACTTCAAGGATTATGCGACATTAGCTGGTTAAATCTTGAAACGTCCAATAAAGATCTCCCACTGCTGCCATTATTTTCGTATGAGAAATGAAGGAGTGAATCAAGAAAGTATGCAGAGATATATGAGTAAAACTAGTTATTTCTTCTGAAAAAAGGCCAAGAGCAGTCTCACAAAGTTGTATTTTTTTTTCTAGGAAAACATTAATAGATTATAAAAGGATAATATAGAGTGCTATTACAGACTGAAATTTATAAAGCCAGGCTAGTGCTGAGTGTCTTTTTCATTGTGAAAGTCTCGTAATAATTGAGGTAATATGATAAGGAGAATGAATCAAAAGTATTGTTTGTTATGGTGCATTGCGCCAATTGATGCCCCCATCGGTTCTTGTGCAGATTAATTTTCTAACCGTCCAACTTGGGAAGGACTTTAGTAAAATTGTGGTATCTGTGAGGCGATTGAAAATAGACCAATCAGAAGAATTTGATGGCATTTGTGACCACTTGGCTCCTAAAGTTCCAATTTTTTTGGTTGTTATAGGAACCTGAGTGGGACCTAACTTGCTGGCTTCTTTTTCATGTTTATATATGCTTTTTCTCTCTGCGATGATTCTTGTTCGTCTTTTATTTGGTTCAGTCGCATGTTTTATTTGGTCCATTACCATGTGACTGAACCAAATAAGAAAACCCTCTGCTTGTTTGATGCATACACATGAAACTGTATTCTGCCCCATTAAAGCTCGAGATTTTAGAAGTTATTTAAATTATTCATGGCTAACTGAATAACAAAGATTATGTAATGTATCCATGCGTGTACAGTAACATGTTGTGTGCATATCTGCATATGTACAAATATAATAAAGTAAAGAGATAGCTCTATCTTATCTTTGAACTTTCTACCGTCAGATCAGTTAGTCGTGTGAATGTTCTACTTCAGATAACAAAAGCAAGTGGTAGGTACATGAGATTCTAACTGTTGCATTCTCCTAACAGGGGAAGATCTATTAGCTATTGCAGCAGATCAACCCTTTCGATTTCCCGCTACATTCACATTTGTTGTTAGAGCATTTTCAGGTAATATGATAAGAGATTGCAGGCTTGATTGTTATGAATTGTAAGTGCTACATGAACCTCAGACCAGTTTTGGATGGCATTGGAAAGGGCCTTGACCCTCGATTTGATATTACTGAGATTGCCAAACCGTGAGTTTGATCTTTGCTTCTTCCAACTCCGAGATTTAGCAAGCTAGATATTCCTTGTTTCTGACATGCCTTTAATGCTTTACCTCGTAGCTATGCGATGGAGTTGTTAAAGGTTTAAGGAAGCTGGGTTTGAAGTTATCCCGAAGGCAAACTCAAAACTCTCTTGACTTATTAACAAGGATAGCTTTCAGCCACCAACGAGGAGTTACATTTGTAATTTGTAACAATTCTGTGGTAGATGTCGGCATTGTAGTCACCTTTAACGGGATGAATGTCTACTAATGGTGTATAATTTTGTAATATAAGAAAAAACTGTTCATTAAAATGTGCTTCTTTTTTAATGTTTCTGCTTTGATTTTATAAAAACGTTATGGTATCGGTGTATCACATCACTTATTTTTGTGTCTATCTTAATTGTTAGATCTTAGAGGCAGTAGTACACCAGAGTAAAAATGATTGTCACAATATAAATATTCAAAATGTTTGTAATAGACCTTACGCCATTAAAATATATATATATATATATATATATATCAGAAACCTGCAAGTTTTACAAGTTTTTAAAGTAAGATCACCCTTTTTTAGGTGATCAGAGGAGGGGGAGCTTTGTGAATTGTCATGATTTGGTGGAAGAATTAGCTTAAGGGGAATCCACTATGAACATAATGTCAAACTAAGCTTCAATATGATTACTTTTTGGCCTCACTAAACTTTAAAAAACAAATGTTTGGACTCCAGCCACAAAATGATCCATTGAAAGCAAATTTACATTACAAGGAGATAAATTATCTAAGGAAAAGAGTTGGTGTATGTATAATCCTCATTCACAAAAAACCTTATAAACAATCTAGTCAGGTTTATCTATACAAGCTGCCAATATTTATATCCACAAAAAATTTTGTACAAGTCGAGTCACACAATGCTGCCAAAAAATCAGCTGTCGCCTGTCTAGTCACATGGTGCTGCCAAGAAACATGGGCATAGTCTAGTCAATAACATTGTACACTAATAGTTGACCAGCACACTATCCTCGTTCATCGTCATCCGAGACATCCTTAGTATCCTCAGCCTCCATCTCTTTAATTAACTCGGATGAAAGTTCTGAGAGCATTATAAAAGTATGGTTTGGCTTAGCATTTATATAATACACACAGGATGTTAACGCATCAAGTTCAAAATTTCATACCATTAGTCCTTTCAACGTCAACGCTATTAAGCATAGTTGATGACTCACTTGTGCATTGGGGGTCTTTTCAGTCGAATGCTTCAATTAGGCATAGTGTTCGAAACACTAAAACAGAATATTTTTAAAAATAAAATAAAAGGCATCTACCTGGCCAGTCTCTTGAAATCATCTCAACTCTTGCAGATTACTCGATGGAGGGTTTGGCATAGTCAGTCCAACAAGTGGCATCGAGGGATGCTGGCATTAGGCACATTGTTAGAAAGCCTCAAATGCACATACGAGAAATTTAAAAAATAAAAATGACATCTACCTGGCCATTCTCTTGAAATCCTCTCAACTCCTCCGGATTATTCAGCAAAGGGTATGGCATAATCGGTCCAATAGGTGGCATACATGGATGCTGCATTTATGCACTGTGTTAGAACGACTCAAATGCACATACGAAAATTTTTTAAAAAAGATTAGAAAGGAGATCTACCTGGCTAGTCTCTTGAAATCTTTTCAACTACTGTATGGCATAGTTGGTCCAACAGGTGGCATTGATGAATGCTGCAATTAGGTCTTGTGTTAAAAAGCCTCGAATGCAGATACACAATTTAAAAAAAAAAAAATTTAAAAGAGGGCATCTACCTAGCTACTCCAATGGTACAGATATGGATTTGAATATGTATTTGGTGTCATCATAAATGTCGGGTAGTATGGATTTACGGGACTATGATAGCCCTATAATACAACAATAAAAAATATGTTAACTAAATAGAAATATCGGACACTCCGAGATATCCAAATGACCAATGTGTATCATACTTGGGTCGATGAAATCGATGTAGAATACCTGGGTGGCCTATCATCTTCCTCTTCACCCATCAATCTGTTACAACTAAGAATGACACATACACAAATTCAAGATCTCTTAATTGTAAGAAGGTAAGATTTCCATACCAGTAGGATTGTTTATCGATACCTAGAATGATGCCAAGAACCATTTTAGCAACACCACTCATCTAAAAACAAAAACAAGCTATTTTAGCAATAACCCCGTAAAAAAGACGTGTAATGTGTTTGCTGCTGCTTCTCAAAAGTCAATCAACCCATCAAAAAATGTGGAGTAGTGAGTCTAGTATTATGGCATCATCAGTGGTCAAAAGTCATAGATACTTGATTAATATATTTCCTTTCTTGAGAGTTGAGATCATCATGTTAGCTCTCTCCACACGAGCCTATTAGCTATAGCTACTGCTCTGTTTATAATCATGGGCATTTCATGATCTCTTTCTTTATTTTTTTAGCAAAGGCAGGGTCTGAACTAATGCTCCTGCTGGACTGTTAGGCAAATGCATCATGGATTAAGACAAGTGAAGAACCCATTTTGATAAAAAAATCCTTTATTTGATCTAAAGAAGAAAGTTTGGAAAGGGAGACTCGGGAAGATTTACCAAATTTGCATGTCTGCAGAGCCAACCAATTATCGTAAAAGTAATTAGATAGATGTATGTATAATAATAATCATAATCGTGTCTCGAGAATGCCCGAAGCATGCATTCTCCTAGCCTAGCTAGGGTTTATGCAATATATAAATTCATGCTGCAATAGTGGAGGAACCTCTATTTAGCTGTGTGGTATAATGCAAACCAACGCCCCATTACACTAGCTGCATGTGGGGCCAACATGTCTCCTGTCACACGCCTTGGGCAAGCTGGAAGAAGAAGGAAGGACGGCAGCATGGGACAAGGCAAGAAGACAGAACACACGAAGACATAAGGGATTAGGGCACACGGAGACAAGAAGTTTAGTTGCTGTCGTGGGCTACCGGTGGAGAGGCCTGCTGGTGGGCCGAATCAAACAATAAAGAAGTGGGCCGATGGGCCATAAGCTGCAGGAAGTAAACTTTAAGTAAATGTAAAGGCCTTTAGCCCAGTTAGATTAAGGGTTTTCTAGTAAAATACTTATTGTAGTACATAAGGTCTCTGTAGGGGATTTGACCTAATATCTGGAATATTCTACTATTCATTGCTACTGTGGAGGTCCTTTCCCTCGAAGAAAGTGTTGCTACTGCCGTGAGGCTTTAATCAATATTACAGTCCTTTATACATTACACCATATACACTATTACTAGTATAGTCTATTACATCTCCACTATGGTTTCACAGCCCAAAAGAGCCACAAACATTTTCAAGCCTTTAAAGTGAGATTTTTATGTGGATTTTGTGATCTCCTTCCCCAACTTTTATCTGCAATAATAAATCGCCTAGTACTACAGCTTCAGTATACATCGGTTTTTTAAAAAATTTCTTCAGAACTATGCTGGAAATCATTTGAACACACCAGAACAAAGCTGGAAAAATGCTAAACTGGCGGAAAATGCCTTGAACGGAAAGCAAATGTCTTAACAGAGTTGAAGGAGAAAGAAGAAAGAAGAGATAAATCAAGAAAGTGAGAATCTTGTATTTTTTTTATCCTGCAAGAAAGAAGGAAAGAAATAAAGAGAGAAAATCTTGTATTTTCTAATCTTGAATTGAATTGACAAAAGAAAGAGTAAAGTTGAAGAGGGATATACCAAAGAAGAAAGAACTCATTCCTAGAAACTGTAATATACTTAGAGGCTTCTCTTTAGGCAAATTTTAACTGCAATGTTAACTAACAAGTGAATTCATACTAAGGCTTTATTGCAATGTTTAACTGCAGTTAAACATTGCAGACCAAGCTGTAATAACATGGCAATGAATCATAGCATTGCAATTTTTTCAGTTAACATTATAGATCTTAGAGGCTTCTCTTTATGCACTGCTAGAAACTGTAATATAGCTGTAGGAACAAATTCGCAGCATACGTTAATAACAAAGTATAGAGGTAAAATAGCATGGTTCCATGCAGTAAAATGCAACAAAAAGTCGTATCACCTTAGGCAACTCAAGTTAGGAAATTTCACTGGGTTTTCTTGTAAATCATTTACCCGAAAGATTCCATTGGCTTGTGGCAACTGGCTAACATAACAATGAGTTTCTTTTAAAAACAAAGAACCAACCCATATGAGATATTTGAGAATTTGATGGAAGGGGTGAACATACAAGAAGAAAGCACAGTTTGTTTTTTTTTTTTTACCTGAATTGAGATGGGCAGTGGTGCTTGGAGTTGGGTTATCAGCTGTAGAACCCCAACAATTCCCCATCTGAAACTAGCTTCTCTCCTTTAGGGCCACACAAAACGTAGTTGGTTCTGTTGTGGCTCAGTTTCCTTTCTTGATATTGATGATAATTCAGCATTCTTTCCAACTTCTCCTCTCATTTGAATAATCTTTCTTCTTAGACCAATTAAAAGAGCTTTGTATGTGAGCCTGCTTGAAATTTCTCTCTCTCCTTCCACTCTCAAAACCTCCGACTCTTATCTCTACCTACACAAACGAAGTCACATAAAAGTATCGCCGACACTAATTGCTCGGTCCGAATGTCTAACAAAAAAAATGGCCACAACTTCGCACTGAAATGCAGGCTAGAACAATGAGTTTTCTTTAGAAACAAAAAAAGAAAAATCTGAAACATTTCCATTCAGAAAGCTAAGGCATCTTACGAAAGAATTAAAAAAAAAAAAAAAAGATTTTGAAAGCAAAAGTTAACAAAAGCAGATTTTGGACAATACCTTGTGGGCTATTGATGCATTTTCAATCTGTAAAAAAGAACAACTCGTTGGCGGCAACGAAGCTTTCGTCGGAGGTTTAGAGAGAATGCGGAGGAGGACGCTGGCACGGCTGAGCTGTTATGACCTCTGTTGGTGGAAGGGTAGACAGGGAAGTAGTGACTGTCGGAAGCAAGAAGACTTAGCTGGAGGTTCTACGAACTGGTTGAAGAAATGAAGGGGATGCTCAAAACGCACCGTTTGGAGTAAAGGCATAAAGTGCAGCGCACCGTTTGGAGAAACATTTGAAGCGCACCGTTTAGTTTAATATGCATTAAGTTCAACTTGTATTTGGCTTTTTATTTACAATCTGTAGTTGTTATTTCCTATGTACGTGTTAGCATCCTAGTGGAGACGGTTGTTACGCCGTAGAGCAATTGAGAGAGTGGATGAGTGAGGAGAATCATTCGGAAGATTTGTATTGAACTTGAATCTGTGTACATGTTTTTTGGAAGAATTTGTATATGGCCTTGACATGGCTCGCTCTCTCTCTCTCTCTAGAGAGAGGGAGAGAAACAGATAGGTGGGTTTCCCAGGGTTTTGACAGGGTTCAAGTGACAACCTGGGCTGCACTCCAGTCAAAGTGTTACTGGAGCAAGCATGTATTAATAGCACTTTTGAATGTCAAGCGATGGTTATGTAAGAAGGTAAGACAACAAAACAATTAATGAATGGATGGAAGAGAATAATCAAAACAATACTTGCGTCTGCCAGCACTTTTGAATAATATCTGCAATGGCAGGATCCGTATCATATGGAATGTCAAGATGCCGACGTTGAAATCCAACTGCACCAACAACTTGCATTGGATTCATTCCCCCCCATGGTTGTTGCAACGAAGAGAGTTTCCACAGTATGACCCCAAAGCTATAATGTCACACCTGCATATTGTATTACATGATGTAATTGTAATTAAAAGCATCTGTCCAGGGTGAGAAACAAGGTACTGCATCGAAAAAGGCTTACTTTTCATTTGCAGGTTCATTTCGTAGCACTTCTGGGGCCATCCACTCAGCCTGAAGGAGTGCAATACAAGCATTAACTTATCAATACCAGTTTCAAGGGTTGCATACTTGCAATCCAAGACTCATAGAAACAAGTCAATTATCAAGGAAGCAAAGCATATTGCAAGATGCATGAATACACAACGGGCATGACAGAAGACCACAATATTTCAATTTTCCCAGGTAAGTCAGTTCGTTTAATGGATATAAACCACAAGTTCCAGAGCAATATCACCAACCACCTATTGCAGTACCCTACCCTTTTAACATTTCTTAGGGAAAAAAAATACCTTTTTAACATTATCATATAAATTATATGGTTGTCTCAAGTACCACCAAATGCAGCCACCAAGAGTATATATGCTGTTCAAACCTTTGGTGAGAAGCGAATAAACCTTTTCATTTACTCATGAATATAATTTTTTGTAAACAGTAAGTCCACTTGGTGGAGTTCTCTTGTAGGGATTTAGGAAAGTTGAGAGAACATGTGACTTTGCTGTAATGCATTGATCAATATTAGTTCGGAGCATTCGCCACATCAAAAAAAGAGATTTTAATTCTTTCTTTTGTTCTTTCTTAATCACCACAAGATCTACCAGGTTTCTCTGTACGGCAGCAAAAAGGATAGATAGTTCACAATAAATGCAAGAAATGATGTAATATGAAGTATAGTACAAAACAGTGTTTCACCATTGCTGGAAACATATCGAAGGTGTGTAGAAACTAGATGTAGTCAAAAAGAATATATCCAGCACTGAGACATGAATGTGATGCATTACCTAAAGAAAAAATGAACGAAAAAAAAAAGGCTGGTTCAGTATGAGAAATAAAGGATGAAAATTGTAAATGGTTTACTGTCCCTGCAGTTGACCTTGAAGAAAGAAATGTGCTATTCTTTATCCGTGATAAGCCAAAATCGCACACCTAAGCATGCAGGAAAGTTCACATCATGCTGGATTAGGCATGGAAAATACATGAAATACATTGAGCAAGCTCAGTAAAGAGATAAGACACCACCTTCACGACCCAATTCTTATCAACTAGTAAATTTGGAGACTTCAAATCACGGTGCACTATTATGGGAGAGCAGTAGTGCAAATAATTCATTACACAAGCCTGAACGTTCAATCATCCAAAACAGACATTATTTCCAGCAAAGTTACAAATTATAGCAAATAGCTGACTGGAACTGGAATAAAGAGCAGGAAAGACAGAATCATACAGCATCAAGGGCCATCCTCAAGCAACTTCTTTCATCTAATTGATTGTTAAGCCAGTGAATCAACCTATACAAACTACCTCTGCAAAATATAAAAGTAAAAAGAAAATAAAAATAAAAGAGAGGAAAAAACTAGTCCTTTAGCATAGTAATTGGCATAAATAATAAGATACATGAATTAACTTGTCAAGTCATAATCAAATAGTATCATACGGGCAGAGCAAGTACTTAGCTCTAATTCGATTTTAGAAGTTATTGACTAAATTGGCAAGCCGTGTTGATTTTCTAGAGTTCCTAAGGGTGGAGGATACCGCTGTGTGCTTAAGTCTTTATTTCTGGGATAAAAAATTTAAAAAAAATTAAAAAAAGCCATGAGTTGGGAGTGTTCTTTCTGCCATAAGAAGTATTCTTTATGGGATTTTCCTGCCACATTCTGTGTAGGCATCTCTGTTCATCAATATTTCTCTCTCCAAAACATGATTATTGTTTATTTGTCTACTGTGATAAAGCAAACTTGAAACAGCAACATGAATATACTTCTCAGGAAAATTTTCCATCAATAGAAACTGAACTTTCTTAGATCTGTTTTCATGAAAGTATTTTCTTCTAGTTTCCAAAAGCCCTACCATTCAAGAGCCTCTTTTGAAGCCATTTCATTGGTTGTGTGTGTCCGTGTGCGTGTGCGTGTGTGCGCACGTGTGTACAAGCGTGTGCTGTGTTACTTCAAGTAAATCAATGCCTGATACGAAAAAGGAATAATCGCCTACTATGTAGCTAGAGCATACTGATTGACAAGTCAGGTTACTACTAAGGGCTGTTGTTCGTAAGTTAAAATATGGAACACGTTGTCTTCCATAAATCTGTGATAAGACCATAAACGACTATGGTCAGAGCAAGAGAGTTTGCATACCTGGGAAGAAATTCAGTGACCAGAAATCCACTAAAATACCAATAGTTCTTCTACGCATCAATCACTTATATTAACTTGAAAATGGTTTGCTACATTTAAAAGGCAGTAGGCAAAACAATAGCAAGAGAAAAGCAATATTACTTGCACATCCATTTTTCAGATAGCAGTCAGAAGTTCCAACAACTTGCATCAGTCTTTTGAATCATCTGCAAGCTTTGAATAAATAAATATTCATCAGCCTATATGGCTATATAAATATATATATATATATATATATTCATATTCTCAATCAGTAAAACAGAGGATTTTATTTTTCTATACCGATTTCTGTATTTATATGGATGTAAAAATATCCTTCCACTTCTTCATCTTTACCCATGTCATGCAATCGACGATCTGACAAGAAGCAAATCCATAAATGAAAAAATAAATAAATCCATAAATGGAAAAAACAAACACGAGAAAGGAACATATGGAATTTAAAAACTAAACATAAAAGTAATATTATGATTCGAGCTATTCCTAATTATAGGCATATTTCTAATTGGCATTGAGACAAGACCTTGGAAGATGCAAATTTTCCTTAGCAATTGTCATCCTGCTAATATTGACAAAATCAGAGGAACAATATCTAGTTATGTAGCTGTTTTGAAGCCTGATCATTTGTCAACTTCAGGAATTTTTCAATTTGAAAATAAAAAATTGCATGTTCGAAGACCTTCTCTCTTTGCTTGAAGATTTAGAAATCTTTAAAAGGACTTGTTATGTGGTTATGCAAACCCAACATACACAAAAAAACCACAAGAAGAATAGTTAGATAGTTAGCATACCAACCAGAATCACAGCCTGCAATAGGAGTGACGGGATCTCTCCAATGCCACCATTCAACATTCAAAGCACCTTTGGTTCAGAGCGAAGACAAACTTATCTTTGGATTTATTCCTCCGTTTCTGTGTCATAAAGGTATTTGCCATTAATTTGAACATAAGGGATGTCAGCTATCTTGCGCCACTCTCCTCTCTGATCTTTCTTGCAGCGTTCTTCCAGCAGAGGACATCCCTCGATTGCAAGTTTCTGTAGTGAGGGAGGTAGGCCATTCTTTGGCAAGGACATCAACTTTTGGCAATTAGAGATATCAAGCTCTAGGAGTGAGGGAGGTAGGCCATTCTTTGGGAAGGACATCAACTTTTGGCAATTAGAGATATCAAGATTTAGGAGTGCGGGAGGCAGGCCATCCTCCGGAAAACACGTGAGCTTCCTGCAGTAATAAATCTGGAGTGTTTTAAGAGAGGTAAGTTTTCTTAAGCCCTCGGAAGACAGGCATTCCAGATTCGAGAATTCTGAGATGCAGAGGCTTGTTAGAGAGCCAGGCAACGTCTTCTCTGGAAAGGACACCAGCTTCTGACATCCACCAATTTCAAGTCGATTTAGGTAAGTGAATTTGTCCAGCCCCCAATCGAACAAGGCTTGAGTGATTTTAATATTAGCGATCTCAAGTGTTGTTAGGTTTGTGGGAAAACCTTCTTTGGGAAATGATAAAATGCTCGGACAATTCCGAATTTCCAAATGTTGAAGAGAGGTGAGGTTGTATATGCCATTCTGCAGTCCCTGCATTCTCTCACAATTAAATATAGAAAGCGCTCTCAGGTTGGAAGGGAGGAGCAACTGATCTCCACCATTCAACAATTGAAGATTTTCACAATTGAAGATGTCGATCTCTGTAAGAAACGAGTTATGATGAAAACTCTTGGCTACTGACTCCAGCTTTGGACAGTTGGTAATACTGAGGTATTGAAGCGTGGCAGGTAATTCTCCGCTTGATGTTAAGGATTCAAGGGATGGACAATCCTTAACTTCCAAGACCTCAAGAAGAGATGTGATGCCACTACTGCAAGTACTGTTGTTGTTTGTATCATTATCATCATCCTCCACCAAATTCCTCATACTCTTGCAGTTTTCTATATATAGCTTCTTTAAAGTTGGAGGCAGATGGCTTATAGCAAAATGCGTTAGTGAATCACAGCGTACAATTTCAATAGATTGAAGACACGTGTTGCTGTACATCAATGCAATGGGTAATGATTCCAAGGCTATGCAATTGCTAATACTAAGAGATGTGATTCTGAGTTGGAGACGCTCTTGATCAACTTCTTCCGCCACCAAAGAGACTAGTTTGGGACAATTAGAAATGTCGAGATTGTGCAGAAATGGGAGATGTTGCAGTGATCCCATGTTGTTTGACCACAAATTTGTCAGCTCCTCATGGTCTTCAATAGTTAACTCTTCCAACTCTGCCAGCCCTTCCATATCAAGCCCTTCATCAAAAATTGGTGAAAGTGATCCGGAGAATGTCATTGATTTGAATGCAACCTTGCTTCCACACACCACCCCTTTCATATGAACAATTCCTTCGGATCCCTCGATGTTAAATTCGCATTTATCTGGAAAGCATGAAAGTGAAACCACCAACTGCTCACAATCAATTATCTCAACTTCATTTAGTAAAGGAAGCTTGTTTGGTAACTCCCCTATTAGTTTCGGGCAGTTACTAAGGGTAAGCTCACGCAAATTTGGGAATTCTTCGCAAGGACTCCAATTCTCCCACTCCTCCATGTCATAGAAATGCAAAGTCTCTAAGGATGACAAATACTGCCCCAATGGAGGTAATGATGTGCACTTGTAACAATTTTTTAATTTCAAGGACACCATATAAGGAAATGAAGCAGATGTTAACCAATTAGGAAATTTTGTACCACCATAGTTAATTATATTGAGCATCATCAAAGCGTCATGAGGCCGTAGCCCATTTAGTACCTCTAGTTCACTTGTCGTGTCTTTTGACTCATCAATGTCCCTACTCCATTTCAAACGCAACGCACTAATTTTCGTCTTTTTAATTAATTCAGCATCCTTTGCATCATTCGGTTCAATCACATTCTCTAATCTTGAAATGCAGAGTGTCCCTCTAAGATGCTTCAAATGTCCAAGCTCTTTTATTCCAGAGCAACTGTCTTTTCCCAAAACTAGATTAGACAGTGTTCGAAGACAAGTTAATTTACCTATCTGCATAGGCATTCCTTCCAAACTAGTTGCCCCTTTAATGTTGAGGTGGCACAAGTTAACCAAGTTTTGAAACATTGAAGGTAACTTCTTTAGACAAGTACAATACTTCAACAACAATGTTTGTAAGTTGTAGAGACTAGTTATTGATTCTGGCAGGAGTTTAATTGAAGTTTCTGAAAGGTCAAGGTACCGCAGATGCTTCAAATCACCAATAGAATCTGGTAGCTCCGTTATGCAGTATCCGTTGAAAGATAACACCCTTAAACTAAGTAATTTTGGAACCAATTCAAAAGGAACATGATGAGCCAAATAGCATTTATGATAATGTGATAGCATGAGAGGTAAGAATGTACGAAAACTTGTGAGCTTAGAAAAAACCTCAGACTTTTTAGTTACATCATATTCACTTTCCAAATAAGATGAGTGGCGTGCCTTTATAGGAATATTCTCATGCTTATTACCTCCAACCCTATCTTCCATTCTAAAGCAAGTATCGCCTGCAACTGACTGAGCCAAATCATTGATGAGATCATGCATCACAAATTTTGATTTAAATATATTGCGTGACTTTTGGAAAAATGACCTTGACAACAGATTGCGAAAATACTCGAAACCCAAATCTTCTATTTCCTCTTCATCTTGTAGGGATTGAATCAGACCTTCTCCCATCCATAATAGAACCACCTCCTTCTCCTCAAATTCATAGTCCTTTGGTAGTATTGAACAGTAAGCAAAGCACCTCTTCAAATGTGAAGGTAGATGGTGATAACTTAACATAAGAGCAGGAACAATTCCACTTCTCTTCTCCTGTATATCCCATATCCTACTTTTCAAAACTTTTTCCCACTCATTGCAGTCTTGTGTACCGCGTAAGAGACCTCCAACAGTTTTTACAGCCAAAGGCAAGCCTTTACACCTTTTAACAATTTCTTCACCAATATCTTTAAGGTTTGGATGCGCACTAAAGTTTCTTGTGTCCAATGCATGTTGGGAAAGTATGGATAAGCAAGCATCATTTGACAACAATTCCAATTGAAAAGGCGGAACTTTAATGGTTCCCATTAGTGATGATACTCTCTGATTACGAGTTGTGACGATAATACTACTTCCTAGAGCCCCTGCTTCAAAAGGGGCACGTAGGAGAACCCAATCATCGTAGTTCTCATTCCAAACATCATCAAGAATGACTAGAAACCTCTTGCCATATAGTTGCTTCTTAAGTTTCTCTTGTAACCAGTTTAAATCCTTGCCATCACAATTTTCAGAGCTCATGATAGATTGTAAAATTGTTTTTGTAACCCTAACAACATCAAATTCTTCCGAAACACAAGCCCATGCTTTCCAATCGAAAAAGCTCTGCACTTTTTGATCATTGTAAACAAGCTGGGCGAGGGTTGTCTTTCCGATACCCCCCATACCAACTATAGGAATCACATTCACTTTAGTAAAGCCATCACTATGTTTATCACTTATCAATAATTGAAGTATAGCCTCTTTGACTTCCTCCCTACCATAGATATAATCTTCGGTCACCAAGGAAGTTGAGGGAGGTCTCTCTCTTCTTTTGTTTGGCCTCGGACTAACATTTTCCTCCAAAGTAAGTTGATCTTTTTGTGTCACAAGATCATAGAATCGAGTATTTATTTTCTCTATCTTTGACCCCAGCCTAAACTTGATCTTAACAGTACTTGGAGTTAAAGTAGTACAACAAGCAGGGACGAGATTCCATACCTTACTAGCGCTAGCCTGCCTTTCACCGGCCATCAACTTGTGTTGCAAAGCTTCTGTGGCGAACTCATCCAGTATATCTTCCAAGTCGTAGGCCAAATCTCTGAGATCATCAAGCCAAGCTTTCACTGTCTTTTTAGTCTGTTGCTTCTCCTCTGCATCATCAAGCACCACTCGAATTCTTTCCATGGTTTCGCCCCACTTGTCTAGCTGTTTTCGTAGTCCCTCTCGGCGAGCAAATGTCAGCAACTCGGGAGAAGCTAGTCGGTCAAACAACACTTCAAGGAATGCAGAAAGAAGAAGCTCTGCCATTGTTTTCGTCGGAGAAAGGAATCGAATTAAGGAGAAAGTACGCAAAGATCAGCAAAATGCACGTTCAGAAGAAAGAAGTCTCTGGTTGCTTCTGCCAAAAAGCCAAGAGCAGTCTCACAAACTTGCGGTATCCTTTCTCATGTGTTCTTATAGACGCCATGGAATAGAAGTATATCAAGTGCTTCTGATCTACAAGCCATGGAAGGAAAGTATCATGTGCTTAATTCTCTGCTCGCCATGAAAGGAAAGTATCATATTCTTCTACACGATTGGGGACGAAAGTACCATCATGTGCTTTTTTTCTTTCTGTGATGATTCTTCTTCTTTTTAAGAATTATAAAACAAAAATTACACTTTTAAAAGTCTTGAGTCTTTATTAATTTGATGTTAAATATATGAAAATCTATATGTTCTGGATCTATACGCCATGCATGGAAGAAAAGTATTATGTGTTTCTGATCTACAAGTCATGGCCGAAGGAAAGTATCATGTGCGTAATTCTCTGCACAGTGCACACCATGGAAGGAAAGTATCATATGCTTAATTCTATGCACGCCATGAAAGGAAAGTATCATGTCGTCTAGACGATAGGGGAGGAAAGTATCATGTGCTTTTTCACACCATTGAAGGAAAGTATCAAAACCCAAAACTAGTAAAAAAATTTGCTAGACGAGGTGGAGTCATGTTCTTATACAAAAACTCTAATGGTGCATTTAGATGGTTATTTGGGGATCCAGTAAGATTTGGGTTTGGGTCTGTAAAATCGAAGTTCTTGTCTATGCCATGTATTAAAATTGGGATTTGGATCTCAATTAAAACTAAAGAAGAATTTAAACTTTTCAAAATAGAAACCTAAAATTCAAATCTAAATATAAAGTATTTTATCCAAGCGTAAGCTGGCATCGTTTGATTATATAAATCATCTCAACTAATCTTATCTCATCTCATCTAATCAATAATAGTCACTTCTTTAATCATTAAGTTATAAAAATAAAATACATGAGTGGTCTTGAAAGGACAAAGTCAGGCGAGATAATATCATTTTCCTTTACGAATTGCAGCCCAGTCATCATATGGAATTACCATCAAGACCAACTGAAAGCTTCAAATTAATGCAATTCTTTTGTAATTGGAAAGTTTATAACGGCCTCTTAAACTGAGTGATATCAAAGTGTGACAAAATCTCAGATGAAGATTATCATATCTAAAAACTATTGATCATGAGTCGTATTATTGATTTTTAAATATAATAAAAATACTAATATGGGAAATGCTACTTCAAAAAATTTAATAAATATTAACTGGATGAGTTACAATCGTCTCAATTTCTATAACTTGTAATCATTTATTTAGATCGTAATTTGGGAAGAAAAAGTGAAAAACTGTGTATCAAAAAGGCCAAGCACTGTACGTAAAGTAATGGAGTTAAGGGTGACTCCAGGTTAATCATGTGCAACATGGTCAGATTGATGGCAAAAGGATCATGATTTAATCTTAATCTGGAGCTCCTTAGAAAATGTACACAGATTTTTTGGAATCATGTTGTTTGCCCAACCAGTATCACCCTGTACATGTCAGTTTTCATCCTTCCAAGGCCATTACTCCCCAGACATCTTAAAGCTTTCCCAACCATTTGATAGAAATCCACAAAAAGAAAAAATGTCAAAACATTGATTACAACAATTTCAATGGATTTGTATAAACAAATATACAACCTTGTGGATAGCTGCACTGTGATGGGGAAAATGGGGATTTGAGAAAAAAGAATCACAATCTCAAATTGGATTGAATGTAGGGAAATCAACCCGTCAATTTCTTAGACTAGTCCAAGGCAATCTAGAACTTCACCCCATATCCAATTGCAGTCCAATGACAGAGTATGATGGTATAGTTTGCTCTTCTAGCCTACTTCTTCTGCAATTTGTGATGGCAGAGGCTTCTGATGGCCACTGCCTGCAGATGTGCTTGGCCTGGGAACTTGAGAACTAGTTATTGGCTTCTGCAACGGCTTCAAAGCAGCCATGATCTCAACAAACGTGGGTCTCAATTTTGGGTCTCTAAAATGTTAAATTGGATCGTTTGTCAAGAATGCAGAAATGAATTTTGAGTATACTCGATACACTGTAACAACAATGATAAACACAAAAATATAATTCCGATTCATAAGAGAAGTGAACCTTTTATGATCTTTCTCAATGGCATTATCATTATCTGCTTGGGCAACAGTTTATAGTTGGTTTTTTTAAAGAGAGCAGAGAGATCATGTCACGCATAGGAAATCCAGTCCATCCTGAGTAGGAATGAATTGGACAAGATAGTTCTTTTGTAAAAAAGAAGATAAGAAGTTAAGCATTAACTAATTAGTAGCTGTTGGAAATATTTTCAAAATAATATATATTATATTTATTATTAATTATTATTATTATTTTTTTATTTGTAGAAGTTATGAATTATTTTAGGAAGAGAGAAAAAGGAAAGTTTATAAGCAATAGCTTATGATTATAATATTTGGGCCCTCAGGTCAAATTAGATACTAGGGTACTAACCGCTCAAGCGATTAGAGGTTCGAAACGCGATAAGCTTCTTTTTATGTTTATTGTGGAAAATAGCCATGCATCTGGGCGTGCGACTTGGGAAGTGGCGCCTGGAAAATAAATGGCAAACACACCCCCTTGGGATCGAACCATTGTGAGACGGATGAGGAGGAACCAACGTGACCATTGGACCGGGTCCAACCTTTGGGTCACTTGGTAACAGCCACAATTAATATACCTGTTCCGATCAGCTCAAAGTCGTAACTTTTCATTCACATCCTTTGACCCTCTATAAATAAACCCTTTGACTACAAATTTAATATAGAAAAAAAGAATTGACAAATTACATAAGGCAATTTTGAAATTCTCTCTCTCTCAAAAGTCTTCATTTTTTCAAAACTTGTTATTAGGATCTGTTCATTCTGCAGAGAACATATTTCTAATCTCTTGGTTGAATAGTAAAATCTGAGGGTATTCGGGGTCTAATTTCGTGTGTGCATAACGTAGTTAGACAAACAGACTTGTTCTAGGCTTCATTATATTTTGAAGGCAAATTCGTTTGTAATCCGTATGTATACCGTAATTGATGGGGACGAATATTGTCTTAAGAAAAGCGACATTTGTAACGCGCCTTGAAGCAAACTTTCTCTCACTATTTTTGTTTTGCAACCCATTTTGCACCAACAGTATCAAGAAGTGGTAGTAGTTACTGTAGTGCAAACATGGGAATGACAGTTGAAATTCATTCATTTGCCATGTAACATAAAAGGTAGTGTGTTCTGAAGAATTTGTATGACCTTGATTATGTTAGCATTAGAAGAATTTGTATATGGCCTTGACATGGCTCGCACGAGAGAGAGAGAGAGAGGTGGGTTTCCCAGGGTTTTGACAGGGTTCAAGTGACACAACCTGGGCTGCACTCCAGTCAACGTGTTACTGGAGCAAGCAGGAATTAATAGCTATGGTTATGTAAGGCAAGACAACAAAAGCGTTTGTGCATTGGACTTCTCGAATCAGCATAACAATATATATACAATTAATGAGTGGATGGAAGAGAATAACCAAAACAATACTTACGTCTGCCAGCACTTTTCAATAATATCTGCAATGGCAGGATCCATATCATCTGGAATGTCAAGACACCGATGTTGAAATCCAATTGCACCAACAACTTGCATTGGATTCATAATCCCCACCCACACACCCACCCACCCCCACAGAAATAACTCCAATTATGTATTGCGCTATAACTTCATCTCCTATGTGTCAGTCAGCAATGAATAAAATATTCGCCAGAGTCAATGTGAGGGTCAAGAATGGCAGTAAATCAGATGTAAGCCAGGAGATCAATTTCTTGAAAGTGACATCTTTCTAGCAATATTAAGCAGAAAAATCATATCAATTAAGGTGCAAACACAAAGCATTTAAAACAAATGAAACTGTCTTATTTTCTTGTGAAACAGGAGCTAAGAACCCAAACAACTGTAAATGCAAAGAAATATTTAAAAGGGAAAAGCAGATTGTACCTCGCTTTTGAATTCCTCAAGTGATTGGCCATAAATATCCTGGTCTAGGAACCTCTTCACAGCCACTTCCTACAAAACCAAACATTGACAATAGGATCCAAACATTGAGTTTCCCAGAACATGAATTTGGCGCAAATGCAAGCAAGAAATCTGAAACAAACAGAAGATAGTGACATAGGGCTGGGCAATTGATGTTTCTATTCTAACCTATACAACTGAAGTAACATCCCAAAATAGAGCAGATAATAAAGTTATAATATGTAGCTATGGAAGAGCAGTTTGATGGTCTTCACAGTGACACCTTGTGTAAAATGATCCTGATTTGTTGCTGTGGTACATATAAAGGGAAATAAATGAGTCAATGACCAAAGCTTTGAAAATAGTACAAGGACTGCAGAAAACCCCAAGGTTTTCTTTTTCAATACACTTTGCCATTGAATGGCAACCCAACTATGATTTTCTAGCTTTCGCTTCCAGGATTTTCCGATTTTTTTTTTCTCTCTCATTAGTTGTCTGATATATACTCCCTATGTACATCAATATTGCCTTGTTCCTATTTCTTGATCATCAATAAAACTTATCTTTTCAAAAACAATATGCACTCTGGAATAGGAAGATGGTGATGACGCTTTGGACTTCAAATACATACAAAGGGTGGAAGAACTCCTCAAATGAATAAATCACAGACAGACCTTCCAAAGACTTAATTCAGATGAATAAACACAATGGAAGAAGATAAAATAAGTAAAGCTGAGTGTATCATATACACTGAAACTTTGACCTATATGGGCATCATTCAATAACCTGTGGAATTTTTCATCTCCTCGTACAAAACCATGCCTTCATTATAGGCTTTACCTAACATCTGAAAGAAACAATGACCCTTATTCTTTGATAAACATCAAAGAATGTGTTTACAATCTTCAGCAATAATCTGTTTTGTTTTTTTTTTTTTTTTTTTGATAACAGGAAGGCTAAGCCTCCATATATATATTGAAACTCACTTTTGGCTGAGAAACCATATGACAAGTGGCATTACAACACAGATTTGAAAGCAGAAAAGGAAATATGACCTCCAGCTAAGCAATTCTACTAGAGCACAAGGATATGCCCTTTACGACACATTTCGAAAATATTGAAGACCAAGTTTATCTGTCCTAATCAACCCCTTCAAGAGGAGGGGAGTGGATGCCAACTCCGTCCAAAAACCTGCAAGTTCGTCCGATGCTTTCTGGGCTAAGAAGTCAGCTGGTGCATTGGCTTGTCTGAAGACATGTTGGATTGAAAATGTCTTGCCTCTCAGTGAGGCCATCAATTCCTCCCAGAAGTCTACCAGGTACCAGATTGGGCATTTTTTCTTTCTAAACCAGTTTACCGCAATTAAGGAGTCCATCTCTATTTCTATCTTGTCCAAGCCTCTTTGGCAGAATTCCCTCACTCCCAGCAGGAGTGCAATAAACTTAGCAAAGTTGTTTGTGCCGTGGTTGAGTGGAGAAGCAAAAGCAAAAATCATATTACCTGCGGCATCCCGTAAGATTCCTCCTGCACCTGCTTGCCCCGGGTTACCTCTACTACTTCCATCCACATTGAGTTTGAGCTAGCCATGCTTAGGGCGATGCCAATAAACGAACTGCACCTTTTTCTCTGGTTTTTTGGTTGGATTTGCAGACCTTCTAAAATCTTTTCATCTCGGAACGATAAGGCCTTATGTAAATGTAATTTGTGCTTGCTAGAATTAGATGCGTATAATTTAAAAATGAATGAATGTAACTTTAATTGGACTCTAGTAATTCGATAAGACTATATATTTAAATTAGAATTCTTATCATTGTTTGTTATATTATAAGATAAGAGTTATCAAAGAGTTCTAAGAATGTTTAGAATCTTAGCAACAGTTGAAGAGATAAAAATGTAAGGCATGTTGAAGAAACTGAAGCTGATATGAATTCTACGCTGTTTAGAAGAATAATCCAGTCTGAAGTGTTCGCAAGTTGGTAGATGTTGGAAAACCCCCCCAAGTGTGAAATGGGGTTGTGGATTTACAGCCACCAACCCCTCACCCACCCACTCCACCGTTCAAGTTAGGCCACCTACTCTTGAAAATTGCATGTATTTGTTCCCCATGATTTCTCCTATAAAAGGAGATGATTTGTGAAGAAAAAAATCATCCTCACTGCGGTGAGAGATCAGGAAGGGGCTGAGGGCGAATTTTGGGTTCTGGGGAAACCCAGAACGGAGTGCCATTTGAGAGATAGAGAAATTGTTGATGAGTGTTTGTAATTTTGTACAAACATATTGAAAAATTGAATTTCCGCTTCAGTGGACGTAGGCAAGTTGCCGAACCACTTAAATATTGTCTCTATCTATTGTGGGTGTGATTTCTGGGCGGTTTCAGGCTCAACAATTGGTATCAGAGTTTCGGTTCGTGCAACCCAGAAAATTACAGTTGATCAAAATTAATTTTTGATCACACCACAATGTTCCCCTCATCAAGACGGATCTGTTGCTGCAAACGGCGTCAAAAACGGATGCCGGAGGAGCCCATACGCGGCCCTGGAAGTTGGAGAGTGCGATGCACGCGCCTCAGAGGAAGAAGACGAGTGGGGAACACGCGCCACGCGCTCCCACGCGCGGCTGGAGGAAGAAGATGTGTGGGAGACACGGTCCCACGTACCCCCACCCTGCACGCGTCCACGCACCCCCACCCGCCCTAGAGGGCCTTGGCGCATGAGACTCACGCGCCTCACCCGCGCCAGGCGCACATCCCCTGCGCGTGCAGTACACGCGCCAGATCATCTGAACCGTCCGTTTTTCAAATCTTTGTTAGGCTATATCTAAGCCATTCGGAGTCCGATTTCAACGATCAAATAGTGCTTTCCAACTATTTGGATCATTCCGGACTCATCCGAATGGTGGGAATTTCGAGATTCTCCATCGGTACTGTCGATCTGAATTGTCGATGAGTTGCAGATCATGTTGGTCTAGATCTACGCCAGTTGGAGTCTAATTGCAATGATCAAATGGTATTGCCAAACTATTTGGATCATTCCGGACTCATCCGTATGGTGGGAATTTCGAGATTCGCCATCGGTACTGTCGATCTGAACTGTCGATGAGTTGCAGATCATGTTGGGCTAGATCTACGCCAGTTGGAGTCTAATTGCAATGATCAAATAGTGCTGTCAAACTATTTGGATCATTTCGAACTCATCTGTATGGTGGGAATGTTGAGATTCGCCATCGGTACTGTCGATCTGAACTGTCCAGGAGTTGCAGATCATTTTGGGCATGATCTATGCCGGTTGGAGTTCAATTGCAATGATCAAATAGTGCTGTCAAACTATTTGGATCATCTCGGACTCATCCGTATGATGAGAATTTTGAGATTCGCCATCGGTACTGTTGATCTGAACCGTGCAGGAGTTGCAGATCATGTTGGGCTAGATCTATGCCAGTTGGAGTCTAATTGCAATGATGAAATGGTGTTGTCAAACTATTTGGATCATTCCGGACTCATCTGTACGGTGGGAATGTGGAGATTCGTCATCGGCACTGTCGATCTGAACTGTCGATGAGTTGCAGATCATTTGGGGCTAGATCTATGCCGGTTGGAGTTCAATTGCGATGATGAAATAGTACTGACAAACTATTTGGATCATTCTGGACTCATATGTACGGTGGGAATGTTGAGATTCGCCATCGGTACTACTGATCTGAACCGTTCATACTTCAGATCGGTTTTGGGCTTGATCACAGCCAGTCGGAGTCGTGACGGACTCATTTGTTGTGGGCTTGATTGTAGCCAGTTGGAGTCGTGACGAACTCATGTGCTGTGGGCTTGATCGTAGCCAGTTGGAGTCGTGACAGACTCATTTGCTGTGGGCTGATCTGAGCCAGTTGGAGTCATGACGGACTCATTTGCTGTGGGCTTGATCGTAGCCAGTTGGAGTCGAGATAGACTCATTTCGTTTGGGCTTGATCGTAGCCAGTTGGGATCGTGAGGTTTGATAGAGCAAACTTCAGATCATTGGAAGATGCTGATTAACTTGTTATATCAGCAGGTTTTGGCAGTCATACAATTTGTGGAGCATATTGTTATTAAGAGGAGAACCGCATAGGATCTCATTGTGGCTTTCTTTGAAAAGCAAGTTGCAAATAACAAAGTGCTGATGAAGAAATTATTCAACTTCAGAAAAGGCAGAAGGTACTATTGTTGCCCAATAGTATTTGGCGTTGCGGTCAAAAAGTTGGGAGGTCATGAGAATGGCTATGAGTAATTTTGCAAAGGAGACGAAGTTGAAGAGATCTTATCCTAGATGAGGATGTGCGAAGAAGAGATTCTGGCAAGATCTCGAGTTTGTGGCAAGATAGGCCACAAGAGACTGCTAAAATCAGGAGAAAACTGATAATGATGTTGTGAATATGGTGACTGAAGAAATACAAGACGTTGTATTTCTTACAGTGCACGATGCTGTTAAAGACAGCTTGAAGACAACAGTCATTCAGGTTTGTTTTCTCAGAAGGTTGTGGAAGGTCACGAATGGTACATTGGGCTTGGCTCATGGTAATGGTCGTGTGAATTAGACCTTAAGAAATCTCCCTAGACCACGACATGAAGCAAAGGTGTGAGAGATGGGAACAAAACGTCAGATGTTCCAGGGATATCTACACCTAAAGTTGATAATCACATGGCTGCCAAGACGATCAGACTTCCACGGTGGTTACTACCTTAAATTGTATCCTGCTGAATGAAGGTAGTGAACTACGGTATGAAGAAAAATCTTGCAAGAAGGGAGATTATGCAAGTCGGAGACTGCACACAAGATGGACACATCGACTAAAGACAACAGCAAGATGATCAGTCACCCAGATCAGAGAAGGAGACCTCAGCAACAGGTTCTCTGATATGTGCCAAGGTCCGTGCGAGACCATTAATTACCAGTGCAGTGGGAGATGTGTTGCCCTATATAGATATGTTGATTAAGGGCACTGTACGTGATGAACTAAAGTTATGCATCACTTTAGTTAGTCTTCTAAGTTGAAGACATGAGCTGTAAAATTGTGTAGATGATAAGGGATCATGCTGGAGATAGAGCTCGGCATGTTGAGAACCAGTCTCCAAGTTGGAGATTGGTGTGATTGTAGGATTATGGAGCCTGGTTTTGAAAGCTATAAAGGCACCAGGTAGATTGTTTGCTTGGCTGTGGCTCGAGCGAAGCTCAGTTTGCTCAAGGTGTACATGAGTGCGGACTCATGGATTCAAGCAAAAGAAGAATCCTAGAGAGTTGAGATTGTACAGTAAAACACTTGTAAATCTCCTCTGAAGAAAATCCCTTGCAAGCTCCGTGTGTGTAGACGATGCTGATGCATTTGAAGATGCATTTGGAGAGGCATCAGGACATCCATCTGAAGACGTACCTGCAGATGCATTTGATAGCGGATCTCTCATGGCTGACAAGCATTCCAATGAAGGAGTGCAATCATTTGAAGGATGCAACCATTTGTAACATCCTAGTATGGCACACTTGGGTGGAGGGGGTGATTGTTGGAAAACCCCCCCAAGTGTGAAATGGGGTTGTGGATTTACAGCCACCAACCCCTCACCCACCCACTCCACCAATCAAGTTAGGCCACCCACTCTTGAAAATTGCATGTATTTGTTCCCCATGATTTCTCCTATAAAAGGAGATGATTTGTGAAGAAGAAAATCATCCACACTGCAGTGAGAGATCAGGAAGGAGCTGAGAGCGAATTTTGAGTTCTGGGGAAACCCAGAACGGAGTGCCATTTGAGAGATAGAGAGATTGTTGATGAGTGTTTGTAATTTTGTACAAACATATTGAAAAATTGAATTTCCGCTTCAGTGGACGTAGGCAAGTTGCCGAACCTTTTAAATATTGTCTCTATCTATTGTGGGTGTGATTTCTGGGCGGCTTCAGGCTCAACAGTAGAAACATCTCTAACTAGAATATTGGATAAACCTATTAGTAGACTCCTTCTACAAGTCGATCACAGCATTTACTATATAATAAAAACTAAGAAACAATGCGATAAGCTAGTAGAATTCAGCTTGTTGTTCTCTTTATTTATTTATTTATTTTTATTGTTGTTATCGTATTTGTCGGTAAGTTGTGCAACTTGGTGAATAATGTTCAATAGTATAGGAGCAAGTTCCTTGTGTATATTCTATTATTTTCGTCATCACTGACTGGACAAAGACAATCACAAACTTATTTGAGTGTTGTTATTTCATGGTAGGTACTGGTGCATGGAGGACTACCCTCGCTCTCTTTCTCTCTCCATGAATTTTAGTGGAAAACTACCTAAACACTTTGGAACAATGGGAATATTGGGAGCACTCTTGCTGTTCCATAATTTCTCTTTTGTCATTCTTATTAAAATATTTTTTGTCAAAAGTAAGAAAGCAGCCACTGCATCGTTTCGATGAAAAAAAATTTAAGGATTGAAGTTTTATTTTTTTCTTTCCTTTTTCCTCTTTTTCTTTCCTTCCTCATTCCCTTCCAGTGACAAACGCTGCTCTTCACCCTTCCCAGCCGTGGCATCATCAGTTTTAACTAACTATTTTCCATCCTGTAGCAATATGCAGGCATGCACGAGATACCTTATACAACACACTCGATTATCGAAGATGTGTTAAGACCCCAACAAAAATCACTCTAGGACAAGGTCCTAGACATGCATGGACATCCGAGATCGGGCCACTTATGGGGTCGAGCCTAGCTTTGGAGGACTTTTCTAAGGGTTTAGTGCATACCCTAGGAAGATCGAAGGCATGAAACGAATCAATTGGAACATGGCTCACATGTTTCCATTTGAACATGGCTCACATGTTTCCATTTGACTAGACCATGGCTTAGCCCTGACAGTCCCACGGCCCATGCCTTGATACTATCATTGACAAGCCTTGACAACCCAACAGACAGCCCATGGCCCATGCCATGGCACCAACCTGACAGTCCCATAGACATGCCATGGCACGCACATGACATGCTCGGGACACTCAACTGCGCCCAACAGGCATGCCATGGCCCCTGCCGTGACATGGCTGTGACAGCCCATGGCCTGGCCATTAGCACGCCAAGGCCATGTCAGGACATGCCTAGCAAGCATAGTAGCAGCAGTAAGGCTAGTGGCATGCCCGATGCAACACACGACTTCAGCCCGTGCATTGCAAGCAAGGCTAGTGGCATGCCACATTAGGCATGCCATCCAGCTCACGACTTCAGTCCATGCCATGCAGAGTCAATGCCCAGGCCACCTGCCTAGGCCATGCAACATCAGCATACAGCACCATGCAGTGCCCAACAGCATGCCAAAGCATGGCATCATGCCATGCCTGTTAGCATGCCATGCACGGCACCATGTTGTGCCCACTAGCAGCCATGAGCCAGACTAGTCCAACCGTGGGCCATGATTCACACTAAGTCATCCATAGGCCATTGCATGTCACAGGCCACCATGGCCCATGCAAGTCTATTTTATTGCTTTCATTTATTTTTATTTAATTATTTTCCAATGGATCTTTTGGGGGTTTCCACTTTGTAATCTCTATAAATAGGACCCTTAGTCATTTCATTTCCTTCTTTTGGCATATTTTCCTTTGTGTAACGGTTTGGTGTGTTCTTGTGAACACTTTTGATGCTTTTGCACTTTGGCTCTTTTGGGTGCAATTCATGAATCCCAATGTGAGGATTAACACCTTACAATTCGTGAATAGGTATTGTCCATTTATCTATCATTGATTCATCACCTTGCAATTTGTGAATAGGTGTTGAACCACTTATCTTTCTTTTTATCTATTTTTGCTTTTTTACCTTGCAATTTGTAAATAGGTGTTGATTCATTTGATCAATCTCTTGTTTATTTTCCATTCAATCTTCATATCATCTAGTTATCAATCTTTTGCATCTTTCCATTCTATATTAAAAAATCAATAAATACTTTTATGTTTTTATATTTTCTAGTTTTTTTTTAAAGAAGATGACAGTACCCCAATTTTATTGATAACTCCCACTTTTGGTGGAGGAAAACCGTGGTTACAAATGGACACCTGAGGGTTAACATATAAAACCAAAACCCCAACATCAAAATTTCATAAATAATCAAATGGAAAAATACAGACCAAAACAAGGACACTATATAAAAAAACAAAACAAAAACCCTTCAAAAAACCATTGAAACATAAAGGTCAGCACAAATAAATGAAGAAACAAAAAATCATAGGAATACTACGAAAGACGCAAATAGGGAAAATAAATTATATTTTCTAGTTTGTTCATATATTTTCTCTTTGATTTTATAAACACTTTCATCTTCCCATCTCCCAATCATAAATCACGTCCAACACATTTCCACATCCATAGATCTATAAATCTTTCATGCCATAGCCTAGATCTATAATTTCATATCCATTCCATACACATTCCATACACTTTCTCACTTACCAAACACATATTTAGCCTCCATAAGACTCAAGTCCATATCATATCACTTCCATAAAGCCATAGAACCCTAGATCTAGTTTTCCAACAAGCCTTCCTCCATCCAAATTAACCCTAGCCAAAATTCTCATTGCCTCCATCATTCCATACACATCTCTTGCCTTAGTTGGCACCCTTCATCCATTCCCACAAACCCTAACAAAAACCACCTAGACTCCCACAAGGTAATTCCCACATTTTAGGAATCCTCATCTCATCATCCAAATACAATCCCTAAAATCACTCAATTCCGATAATTACTAGAGTCAACCAAGACCCTCTGGGTTGCCAAAATTGAAACCTTATCTTTCCTTGACAGATTCCTACAACTTAGAAATTTTCCCTCATCATCTCCATCTTTCCAAATCCTACCAAAGATCTTTATCCTCTTGCCATATTTAAATCCTATCATCTCCAAATCCCTAAACTCTAGGAACAACCCTAGACACTTTCAAACACCATCCAAATCCTACCAACCCATCCTACACTGCAACCGTAGTCCATCATTTCCAAATTTCGTAATCCCCTTTAGCCACCACCCAAAACCCTAGCTACACTTCATCATACCAATCCTAAGCATCATCGAAGTGACGCAAAATCAAGGGCAACCATCAAGTCGTTCCACGATGCATCAAACACACTAAATTATCACTTAGATTACCCTACTACATCATCATCATCATCACTACCATCACTCAAATACTAAACCTTCATCAACATAGGGAACCTCCGTTGCCATGCAAGTTCAAGGCCAAGCAAGTTGGCTAGGCATAATCGTTCATCATCACAACAAAGCGAGCTCGTGAACCTTAATGTTTAGGGACTAGACCGATGTCCCTAACAGAATATGGTCTTCCACATTGTAAGTAAAACCCTAGACTCACCCTTAGAATACTGACATTGGAAAATTGTATTTTTATTATAGTCTAGTTGTGTTTGGTTAGGGTGAAGTCGTGGCACAAACCAATTTTCTATCAACTTTTTCCGGTAAGAATTGGTTTTTTTGCAGCAAATGTAATTCTATTTCTAATAAATGTATTATAAATAATCGGTAGGTTTTGTAAACACTTTATATACTCATGAATTTTTTTATTTATTAGATAAGGGAAGCACCTCATTTTAATCACTGAGGATGGAACTTTTGGCACTAACTAACACGTTCTCATGGCTATAGATTTACTAATTGTTAAATTACTTAAAATTTGTCACAATAGCATATATCTATTACGTACTATATATAAAAGCTAAGTTTTAACATTTGATTTGGCAGTTACAATGCATTAATCGGTAGCTCCCCCACTCCCAAACGTCAACCCAAATTCAATGTGTCATTCATCATGTGCCCTTCGGTTTCCGCATTATTCGGTGTTAAATTTACACGCAGCCACTTCAATTAAAACGCTACATACCACTTCAGTAACTTCAGTTAAACAAAGCCCAAAAGCCGAAAGATAGCCTCTGCTCTCCTCCGACAACCACACAGCCTCGAGCTATATTATTATTACAAAGTGTGCTCCGAACATTCTTTTTCTTATTATTATTCATATTCCATAGACGTGCATGTAATGTTTTTTTTCTTATAAGACGATTATTGGTGAAATTACACAATGTAATGAAAATTACAATAAAGTTAAAGTTGAAACGAAGCCAATTTGGACTGAGGCACGTAAATATCGCTTTCTTTAAGGAGATTCAAGCTCTTTGCGGTATATAAAATCTCAAATTAATCGGGGCAGCAGAAGTTTTCTAAACTTGTTTCCTGAAGGATACAACAGTCTAATTGATCATCGTATAGCCCAAACTAACTCTGCACAAGTAGTTAAGCTCAAAGCTCCACTCAAAGAAAAGCTTTCTATTGTCTAGAAAATCTCTCCAAAATATTCACACTTTCAACTCTCTCTTCTTCTTCTTTTCTCTCTCCTCAAAAGAAAAAACTCTACTTTGGTACGTAGAAAAATAATTCTAGAAAAATTAACTACCACACATGACGCCAACTGACTTAAATTTAAGCAAAAAGGTGACTTGTATGCGAAGAATTTTTTCAACGGAATGACAATTGAATGAAAGAAATAAAATGCAAACATTAATACTCTAAACTGAAAGAATAAATAAGCCACCACCAACCGATATTCTAATGAGCTTCAACACACCAAATGGCTAGAGGCTATAATTTGGCAAACGGCTATAAGATCACCTTCTATATACATACATGCACCCAAAAGAAAAGAAACTAATAAAAACTAAATTAAGGAAGTAACAGTAATAATCTCTTAAACAAAAACGTTACTAATAAATATTATTTATTAAAAAATACTGACAATGAACATATTAGAGAAGGCAAATGGAGTTAATTGTTACGCCTCTGGCCTGTCCAAAAATCATACGAGACGATAAAGAGACAATATTTAAGTGATTCGGCAACTTACTTACGTCCACTGAAGCGGAAACTAAGTATTTTCAATATGTTTGTACAAAATTACAAACACTCATAAACAAGTTCTCTATCTCTCAAAATGCCCTCTATTCTGGGTTTTCCAAGAACCTATATCTCACCCTCAGCCCTCTACTTGATCACTCACCTCAGTGAGGATAATTTTAATCTTCAGCAAATGACCTCCTTTTATAGGAGAAGTCATGGGGGACAAACTCCTACACTTTTTGACCAAGAGGATGGCTTCTTTCGGTGCAGCAATTTTGGTTAATATTTGCTGCCAGAGAAGGGACTTTCGGTGGGTGGGTGGCTGCAAGTTCAAATGGCATTTCACACTTGGGGGGTTTCCAACAATCACCCCCTCCACCCAAGTGTGCCATACTAGGATGCTACAAACGGTTGCATCATTCAAATGATTGCACTCATTCATTGGAATGCTTGTTAGCCATGAGAGATTTTCGCTATCAAATGCATCTGCAGGTACATCTTCAAATGGATGTCCAGATGCCTCTCCAAATGCATCTTCAAATGCATCAGCATCGTCTACACCCACTGAGCTTGTAAGAGATTTTCTTCAGAGGAGATTTACTAGTGCTTTACTGCACAATCTCAACTCCCTAGGATTCTTCTTTCGCTCGAGTCCATGAGTCTGCATTCATGTACACCTTGAGCAAACTGAGTTTCGCTCGACCCACAGCCGAGTGAACAATCTACCTGGTGCCTTTACAGCTTTCTAAACCAAGCTTCATAATCCTACAATCACACCAATCTCCAACTTGGAGACTGGTTCTCAACATGCCAGCCTCTATCTCTAGCATGATCCCTTATCATCTCTGCAATTTTACAGCTCATGTCTTCAAGTTAGAAGACTAACTAAAGTGATGCATAACTTTAGTTCATCACGTACAGTGCCCTCAATCAACACATCTATATAGGGCAACACATCTCCCACTGCATTGGGAATCAATGGTCTCGCATGGACCTTGACACATATCAGAGAATCTGTTGCTAAGGTCTCCATCTCTGATCTAGGCGACTGACTCCTCATCCTACTGCTAACATATCCTATCTTTAGGGGTGCTACCCGCCCCCCCCGGGGCGGGGCCACCCCCATCCCGCCCCCTGCCCCCCGCCCATGCGGGGGGAGATTTTTTTCCCCGGCCCCCGGCCCCCGCATGGACGGGGCGGGGTACCCCGTCCAGTAGCGGGGGTGCGGGGGAGCCCCCCAATCCGTCCGGCCCTCGGCTTGGTTGATGGGCCCTTGGCCCATTGTTATATTTTGGGCCATTTTGAGCCCAAATAAGTTTTTTGGGCTCAAAATAACCCATAAACACAATCTAAATTTGTTTATAGACGAAAAATTTAACTACAACTATATTTCTATATTAAAAAAAACTTTAAAAAAAAAATAAGAATACAAATACAAATATTAATTACTAAATTCCTAGTTCAAAAACTTCAACGGTCAACCTTATAGTCTTATACTATTAGCCTATTAATTATTAAGTAACTAAGGCATGCACTAAGCTATTACAAAATTACAATGATAGAAATTACAAAATCATGTCAACTAATAAACAATTACAAAATTACAAAGACATAAAAATAATAAATACTACAAATTGTACCATTAATAATTAAGATTACAACTAATTACAAATTAAAATAATCATAACATTCGGAAATTTGATCAATTTTTGGTGGCGGTGAGTTTACTGAGACATTCCATTGTGTTGAGATATGGGCAGACAAATTGAAGATCATAAATCCTGCAATAATAATAAATTAAAAATAAAAAGAATTAAAATTATCAATATAAAGTTTTAACTTATAAAGTAAGGGATCAATTTTGCAAACCATGAGCAATGGTGGGTGTAGAGTCTAATATAAAAGAATTCATACTGCAGCGGAGGATGTAGCTGTAAATGTCGTCCCAGCACCAGGTAATGCAGGCATCACTACCACAATTAAAAGCAGAAATTAACATCATTTATTTTAAATAAATAAATAAAAATAATTTATTTGAATTCATAGGCAATTACCAGATCCAAGTGCATCATCACCCTCATCGTCGGCGTTGACATCATCATAATCAATAACATCCGGAACATGAATTGAACTCCCTGTGATCCAATTTGAGGTGCAAATCAAAGACTCAACAGTGTCAGGATCTAATGAGCTCCGGAATGGATCCAATACGCGCCCTCCAGTGCTAAAGGCCGACTCCGATGCTACGGTACTAATAGGGATGGCCAAAATACTGCGGGCTATTTGTGCAAGGACGGGATACTTGGGGGCATGTATCTTCCACCAAGTCAGGATATCAAAGTCTCGTACATATGGTTCAAGATTTAGACCAAAGTATCTGTCTATCTCTGACTTAGCCTCTGTAGTACTCCTCGTGAGTGGATTCCCTTCCATCCTATCACCCTAGTCCATTCTATGTTTTTTCTCACCCCTAGCATCTGGAACTGGTGGGGGGATAGCAGTAGGTGCCGTAATATTACCACCCCGCAAGATGGTAAACTCATCAAATAATCTATCTAGGGTTTCCCGAACCCTTGATGCAATATGCTCCGCCCATACTTGCCCATAGGCAATACCCAATCCATATACCATGCCATCCATCTTAAACCGGGGGTCAATGGCAACAGCTACATATAACAACATATTAGCCCTATCGAAATTTCCCCCCTAATATTTATCATACTTCGCCCTCATCAATAATGCCATCTCCCGCAACCTAGTGTGACCGCTTGCAATAATCTCATCTAATTCTTCTTTTATCTTACATATTTGTTGACAGAAATGATGGGATGTAGGATACAAAGAACTAGATAAAATCGTCGTAACCTCGTAGAAAAGCCTTAAAAAATCTACGAAAGTAGATACAACATCCCAGTCCTCAGTCATCGGCTTCCCCAATCCTGGTTGATCTTCAAAATATTTTACATATTGGATGTCTTCCTCACCCAATAAGGTAAATGCCAACTTATACTCCTGGGTTGCCTCCAACATAAAAAATGTTGAGTTCCATCGCGTAGCCAAATCAGTATAAAGCCCCTTCTTTGATGTTATTCCCGTAGACCGCGCAACAACCTTGAATTTCTCCAATTTAGCAGGAGAAGATCTCACCCATCTCACAGCAGTCCTGACCCGAGCAATAGAGTCATCAAGATTTTTCATACCGTCACCGACAATAAGATTAAGAATATGTGCCGCACACCTCACATGTAAATACTGACCACCCAAGATTGTCTTATTTGCCTCTCTAAGAAAGGTCTTAAGATATCCCAATGCGGTATCGTTGGACGATGCATTATCAACTGTGCATGTCACAACGCGTGTCAACCCCCACTCCTTTATAGCGGCCTCTAAGGCCCTCCCAATCGTCTCACCCTTGTGATCGGTGATTTGACAAAATTTGAGAATTTTCTTATGCAATGTCCATTTCTCATCAACAAAATGACAAGTCATAGACATATAATTAACATTTTGGACCGATGTCCAACAATCAGTGGTCAGGCAAACAAACTGACCCGCCAAAAAACCCCTCAACCTCTCTTTTTCAGATCGATAATGTTTTTTTACATCCCTTGCCACCGTGTGACGAGAAGGAAGTTGAAACCTTGGTTCCATGTAGTGACAAAATGCTTGGAACCCTAACCCATCCACCACCTGAAAAGGTAACTCATCCATGATTATCATACGGGCTAAGTGTAACCTACACTCCTCAGGATCATACTTTGTGTACCCCTTCAACTCAATACCCCCTCTACCATCCTCCATTTTTTTAAGTCCAATTTCTAACCTAGATTGACTCTTCTCTAGCAAAGATTTTAGAATTGGACTTTTTTTACATTGCTCTTCTAAGTGCACCTTTAATTGCGAGGTGCCATATCTCCTATAATGGCATCCATAAATTTTCCCGCAATGGTTACATTTGGCTTGAGGGTTATTAGGATCACCACCCTCTAGTTTGGTGAAGTGAGGCCAAACTATGGAAGCAAGTTTTTTGTTAGGCTTAGGGGCGGGGCAAGGGGTAGGGGTAGAGGCAAAGCTACCCTCAATTGGGGTAGGGGTAGAGGCATTGCTACCATCAGTAGGGGAGCTTGCACTAGAGTCTGTCGGCAATTCCATGAACTCAAGCAAACAATAGATCTGAAATTATAGCAAACATGAAAAGTATTAACATCCAAGTTCCAACAGCAACAACCAAATAAACCGTTAATCAAGCTTTATTAAAAATCTTCTTTTTTTATTGGAATGTATTTATTGGAATGTGAATGGCAGAATATTTATTGGAATTTACTCATTTAGCCAATATACAATAATATGAATAAATGTGAATACATGGCTGAATATTCAATAGTTATTGGATTTTAGGTATAAATTTATAGTACGATAAAAAAGTATATTGGTGACTTGGTCTTTTAAAAAAGTATCACTTTTTTTTAATGATGTATACAAATATGTATAAATTTATAATACGATAAAAAAGTATCACTTTTTTTTTAAAATAAAAAGAACTTTAATTTCTATCTATCCAAACAAAATCTTTCAATCAAAATGACTTTTACAAACATCATTACCCTAAAAAATCATATTTAAACAAATTTTCAACTCTATGATATTCGATCTACTTATCCAATTTAAAACCTCAAACTTTACATATTTATTAACAAAATTATTCAGATCTTCCTATTTATTTTCACCAATTAATCCAATTAAAGAATCATGCCTAAGAAATTTTCAAAATTTCTCTCATCCATAAATATAATATTGATCCTTAATTAGAGTCTAAAGTTTTGATAAAAATTATAAAAACCTTTGATCTGAAGAACTTCATGGGCATTAATTAATTAGACTTCATTATATATATTTTATCATATTTTATAAATGTCAAATGATGTATACAAATCTGAAATAAACAAAATTTGAACACTTCTTTTATAAAAACTACAACTCTGAAATTAATTGAAGATGGTATTTTTTTATTTTTTTTTTCAATTTGACTAATGAACTACTCAACTACAACAGCTGAAACAAACAACTGGAAAAAAAAACTGTTTAAAAAAACAAAAACCAATCTGCCGCAGAGACAATAGAGGCAAAACACACAAACAATCATCCATAAATTCACACACATGCACATTCAATCCTCCACAGCACACAGTTCCAAATCCCATCCTCCACAATCCACGTCCATTAATCCCATCCTCCACTAAATAAACAAAAAATTTAAATGTAAAACAAAAAAAAATTGAAAAAAAAAATACAGAGTTGTACCGGCCGGTGGATGCGGACCTGCGGTGGGCCGGTGGCGACGATGGGAGGGTCCGGAGGGGGGGTGCGGCGATGATGGCCCGATGGGAGGGGGGGAAGAAACTACACTCGGGAAGGGGGGGGAAGTGCGGCGACGATGGCCCGATGGGAGGGGGGGTGCGACGACGGGGAGGTGCGGCGAGGGGGGGCTACGGCGACGGGAAGGTGCGGCGGGGGGGGGTCAGCCGTTCTGGCCTCTGGGCGCGGGGGGTGGGGGGG